>CAUYRH010145309.1:0-27500 GCA_963574655.1 Perodicticus potto
GCATCACAGCTCACAGCAACCTCCAATTCCTGGGCTCAAGCGAGTCTCCTGCCTCCGCCTCCCAAGCAGCTGGGACTACAGGTGCCTGCCACAACGCCCAGCCATTTTTTGGTTGCAGCCGTCATTGTTGTTTGGCGGGCCGGGCTGGATTCGAACCCACCAGCTCAGGTGTACGTGGCTGGCGCCTTAGCCTGTTGAGCCACAGGCGCCGAGCCAAGAGTTGAGTCTTTATCTATGAGGTCCTTTGTTTAAAATTTTTTTTAGTGACTTTATGACCTACCAACACATACGTCTACATCTCTGCTATTTTTCACTTATTTCAAGAGTATAGATACATTAAATTGCATATTCAAATAAGTATCCAAAAATTATTTTAGTGCCACACCTGAAATGATAAAAAAAATAAACAGATATATTTAAAAATGCTAATTAGGGGTTATCAAAACTGTTTCTTCTTTTTTGTCTTGTTTTCAACTGTTTTAAAACATACTTCTTAAGTAACTCTTACTATATAATAAAGATAATGGGGCTCTAAAAGAAGGAAATGACATATCGATAGCAAATCACAGGCTTCTAGTATGTAGATAATCATAACATTACCTAGGCTACCACTGATGAGCAATGATAGATTTCCTCAAACAACTATATTCTTTTCTTAGGCTTTTGCTCCACCAATAGCAGATGAAGTAACAAGAACAAATATAATTCACACAGCATACACCATAGAAGTTAACACTTGATGGAAGGAAAGGTCTTACATCATCAAAAGAGCTTTCTATGTGCCATATATTGATCATAAAAATCTCACAGTTGGGAAAGAAATCTTAAAAATCATCTAAGTATTATATTCCTTGCAGTTTTAAATTCTTGGATGCTTCCTCCCTCTCCCTACTTGTATCATGTATCCTACTCTAAATAAAAGTGTTTAAAAATCAAAGGACCTAAAATCATTTAGTCCAGCATAAAATACAATGTAAATAACAAGTTTTTTATCATTTTTATTTTTTCTTATTTTATTATTTTTAAAAGTCCAAAAAGCTAATTATCTGACAGCAAAATAATTAATCAAAAGAAACTCAAAAACTCTACAACCTACTTACTAAACATACCACAATGGAAGCTATTGAACTAGCTCACTTCTAGGGCTCTATTTCCATCCACTACAGATCAATGTTTTTGTAAAATACAATGGAAATGAATTACTTGAAAAAGGAAATTAAAAGGCACGTAAATTATAAGCCTTAATTATTTTATTTGATTCAACTGACAAAATTACTTTATCAGATTGACACAAAAATTTCTAGACACTCTCAATTTCAGTGTTCATGGAGGACCAGAAACAAACAATTCTTGGACTGACCACAGGCCACATTTTGAGTAATACTCATCCAGCTTTCAGCTACCCATTCTATCTACCCTTCAGTATTCACAATCCCTTAGTATTGGCAAGCTTCTCTTGTTATTTCTTCCTGTGTGCACAGATGTAAACTCCGGTTGGGTAGGGATTTTGTACACCAAGCATCAGAATAGTGCCTGGTAAATAGGTGTATAATAAATGCTTATTAAATTTCTTGAGTAATCAAATCACAGTCCATTTTTTTTCTTATTCTTGTATTGTCCCCTTAAAACTCTTCAAAGTCTTTACTTTGAGATTCTAAATACTTGCTCTCTAACATTTTTACTGCACATCAGCCAGAACCCTAACAACTCCTTCTCCCTAGAGATCCTTTTCTAAAGTACCCAAGTCGCCCAGATTTCTTTCCAACTCCATTCTTCCAGAGTAATGATTTTTAAAAAGAGAAGAAAAAGAGAAAATATTTGTGCTAGAAAGAACCTTGTGAGGAAAAAGCAACCAATATTTAATTCAAACTCATACAATACTCGAGTCACTTGGTATTTGTTATCTTTATTTAAATCTCAATATTAATTCTGTATGCTAAACATTACCCTCATTTTAAAACTAAGGAAAACTAAAGTTCTAAAAATAAGTAACTTGCTTCATCCCATCAAAATAATTCTTAAGATTTAACTGAGCACTTAACTATAGCCACTACAATTTTAAGCACTATATATCCATTCTTCACATGACCTCTAACTAGTGAATTGAAGAACAGAGATTCTTCCTGACTTCAAGGCTGGTGTTCTTTTCTGACTCCTTATGTAGTCAAACTACCTCTCATTTAATAGTCAGAGAAGGGCAATTTATTCAAACCATAAAACTAATTAATAACAGTGTCAAAGTAGAAATCAGATATTCTTGACTTCTATACTAATCCTTTCCCTTATGCATGCCATACCAGTACAGGTACTTCCATATAAAGTAAAGGAAGCACCAGATCAGACAGTTCTGGTAGTTAGTTGTATCTAGCTTACTACAGAACTAAAGACAGAACGCCTTCAGGGAGCTACAGAATAGGAGTTCTCATCTGAATTCCTTACACCTCTTCTCTAACATTAAATCCCCTCCTTCACTAAATTCATAAAGATTAACAGAGACAATTAGCACTGTTTCCACTATTTCCATATTCACAGATTGTTACAAGTCACCTACAGACAACACTCTGTGAAAATTCTAATCTGCGCAATCATTTATTTGAATAAACATTAGGCTTTGTTCCCAAATCACTTTCCCTTTGGGGGTTGGGGGGAGGCAGTTAAGAGAAGTATAAAGCAGGGAGTTAACATTTCCTGTGCAAGTTAACCACTTTTTCAATTTCCACTCAAGTTTTATATGTAACTTGAAAGTCACCTTCCAAAAAAGGAACAACATTGTATTAGCATTTCCTGAGTTACCAAGGTCATGTTATCATGTGAATGTTAAGAAAATGGCTTCACTCTGGGAAATGTAAAATTCAAACTTAAGTCAGATTTAGACATGTATAAATGTGTTTCATGCATCATCAAGACATCATTGGCACAGTGAACATTAAATTAATATGTAAACCAATGTAAATTTTCAACAAAAATAAGTTTGTAGAGGTCTCTAATATTTTCTAGTCTCCTTTACACCTGTAGTTAAGAAAACTTTCGATTAGGAAACATTATTATTTTAGGTGCTAAAACTTCTCAGCTCAACCAATTTGTTTTTTTTTTTTTTTTGAGACACAGCCTCATGCTGTCACCCTGGATAGTGCTGTGACATCACAGCTCACAGCAACCTCCAATTTCCTCCCAAGTAGCTGGGACTACAGATGCCCACCACAACACCTGGCCATTTTTTGGTTGCAGCCGTCATTGTTGTTTGGCGGACCGGGCTGGATTCGAACCCATCAGGTCAGATGTACGTGGGTGGCACCTTAGCCCGTTGAGCCACAAGCGCCGAGCCAGCTCAACCAACTTGGACAAAAACTTTTTATAAAATCTTATTTCATTTACTTTCATAAAATCTTATTTCATTTTATTCTTATTTCATTTCATTTGTCCAGTAAATTGCTTATTCTGAATACAATTTAACTTTTACATATTCAGTATTATTAAGAATATCAAGTTGACAGTGATGTTTTTTAACACGGGGTAACATTTAGAAGAAAAAAATGATTTTCACATAAAAGATCTCAAGGAATTTGTGTCTCTAACCAGTATTTCTTTAATGTCTTTACTTTCAATCAATTGTCACTTTTTGCTGATGTCACTGAATCTCTTCAATCAGCCCTATGGTACTCTATATAAAAATTGGGACAAAGTGAAAGGTTACCAAACGTGCCATATCTTCTAAAGAGTAAACTGACTTTACATATTCTAAGTCTCCCCTACCAAATAAAGTAGGCTAGATTTTACTTATGTTTATTTTCTTCTGGATTATAATCTATCATAAAATAGGAATTAAAAGGAAATGATTTCAGGGGCTGGACAGGTAATGGGGTTCAATAAAGAGGACTAGAGGAGACAGCGTCTACTCAAGCAAATTACCCAATCTTCTGTTTTTTAAGAGGCAAGATATCAAGGTTTTTGTTATGTGAAATCTGACAACTTTAAATGTTAGCAACTAGAGAAATGGGATAGTGGCTAAAGGATAAATATGTCTATTGGTTGCAAGTCTGTGGGCACTGAAGTAGCGCTTTACTGTTTCTTAGATTCTCATCTGTACTCAAACACAGAAAGCTCTGCCCTGAATTCAAGTCATCTCTTTATAGAAGTCATTTTCTCAAAGTATGTATGGAGGAATCGGTCAGACGAGAGCTAAAAGATTTCTTCTACTCTTCTAATTCTGTAATGTCAACATTCTATATTGGCTTTACTTAATAAATAAATCTGCCACTACCCAAACACATCAAAGAATGGCTAATTTATGTAATAGAGTAGTACTACTCTAAAGACCAACATTAGCAACCTAGCCAGTTTTTCTCCAGCATTAAAGAATACTAAACCAAGTAGCTTGTTTATATAAAATTTTCTGAATCCACGAACAGTGGCTTCAAAATCCCAGCAGTTTGGAAGGCCAGTGTGGGAGGATCACTTGAGGCAAGTGACCAGCCTGGGCCAACACAAGGAGACCTACCTGATCTCTATGGGAAAAAAAATTTTGTTAATTTTTTTAAATGTTTGAGAGACACATATTTTAAACACTAGAATCTCCTCCTTGCCACCAAGATAGTGACCTATTATTATAAGGATGAAAATTAGAGTGATTAAAGTCACAGCACACTCACTTTCTATGTTATACTTACTCCAAAGCATACATTTACTGAAAGTAATTTACTGATACTCCTTCACAAGCACTGATTGGTTTTTTTTCTTTTTCTCTTTTAGGGGCAAGTTCATATGACTGGATGACTTGCATAATTAATGTTCAGCTTATGAGAATCCATTACCTCATATAAGATAGTTATCATAACAACCTTAATAATGTATTAAGTTAATAAAAGTAAAAAAAAAAAAAAAATGACAAAAGCTGTTAAGCTGGGAAATGGACACCGATTAAGTTAGGAAATTCAATTATTTCATTTTAAAAAATAACAGCAGCTAGCAACAAGTATAAATACACAGTTGTCACAAAGGAGCAATTTTAAAGTACTTGTAGATTTTATACTTTACCTTCATGAGCATCAATAAAGAACAAAGATACATTCTAGAATAATTTCCAAACTTAAATCTACATTATCTTTGAAGCTATGGTTCTAAAAATAAGTGAACTAGATCTGGACACTAATATATAAGATTATAATTATCACATATGATCTCATTTCAAAGTTTTCATCATCATAATAGCCTAATTGTTCTTATTTTATTAAATGCACATGACAAATGTTATAAACTTACACTATAAAATAAATACACAACAATAAAATACCACATGTATGACTTTTATATATTGGGGTCTTCCCTAAAAATTTAATTTGTAAAAAAGTTGCTGTTTTTTTAGAAAATTACTCTATTCAGAAAGTTCAGAACCTACTGTTCTATGTTATATAAGTCAGGGATATATTCACAATATTCTACTGTCAAAGCCAGAGGTGTGTACTACACCATTCAGAAAAAAATTTTAACAAGCACTACAATTTAAGCATTCAGTTCTGCTACCTGAAGTTTTATGTGAATAAGAAATTCATTCTCCCAGCTTTCTGAGTAATCAGGGACAATATCTCAATAAACTTTTCTATTTCAGATCAATGTTAAGAAAGCTTTTTGAAAATGTTGAAACTAAACTTATGAAAACATTTAGTTTTATTCCTTTCAAATATATCAGAGTAAACTTTAATGAGATTAAAATGAATGTAACAATATCAATTAACTAAACCAACTGAGTATTTACTTTAGCTCTGAAGGCACCTGAGTATACTACACATTAAAAACAGGTATCCAGGACTGAACATGAACTTACTTCTATATTCAAAATCTGAATCATAATGCCAATTTAAGCAAAGAGTAAATGAGAACAAAAAAATAAAAAAGCATTAAAAATGTGAAAGAGTTGGATGCCAGGAGAAGGCAGCAGCATGATAAGAACCGAAATCCACAATACCAAAAAAAAAAAAAAAAAAAAAAAGGGCTTATACTCAGTATTAAAAAAAAATTTCTAACTATGACTTACATAGAGAATTACCCATATTCTCAAAAAGCTTCCAAACACTACCTCACAAAAACCAAGAAAACTCATTCTCTTTGTGCAAAACAAGGCTTATTTATTACTTTTTTTAAAATCGACTCAAATAATAGTTTTAATTTCTACAAATAAATACCAAACATACTCAAATATCTAACATAAAAGAGAATATTAAGTTAGTCAGGACCAGATTAAATGTTCTAGCAATGACAGAATAGAAACTAGTAAGAATTATAGGAATTTAACCTTTGACCTCACCATCCTATGTACTGTTTCCATAATAGAGGCTTAAAGGTTCTAGCAAATATTTCAAGATTTTAGCAAATAAACTCTAAGTTCACCTTCCTATATGAACTCAGTTAAATTTAATTTTTTTTTAATGTAAAGATAAAAGACTACTGGTTCTTACCTCTGGTCCTGATGCAAGTGACAAGTCTCCTCACTGGCATACTTGCTGCCTAAGCAGCTACAAAGACCAAGTTAGCAGCCATTTTGAGACAGCTGCACAGTCTCAGTTGCACAAAAGTGTAATTAAGATGGCTGCAATGTGCACTCAAGAACTCACACAGTGAAAACTCAGCTATGTATCAAAGCCCTCCCCCCATTTTGTTACCCTGCAGGAAACTGAACACAGAGAGCAGCTAATGCATATACTGCAACAAACAATGCAGTTACTCAGGATACAGAAAAAGAAAACAGAAGGCAGTAAGCCAGTTTTGTAACAGAATGCCTGTGAATCCGGACTTGCAATACAGACTTAGAGCACATCCAGATCCCAGACAACTTGAAGTCCATGCCACATATTAGTAGTGACAGAGATAGAGCCAAATCACACAGAGCAAACATCAGGGAATTTGCTTGAAAGAAAGCCTCCATTTCAGTCCAGAAAAAAAAGTTAAACCCTGCTCAAGGCCTTTTTTTTTTTTTTTTTTTTTTTACCTTTTATAATACTTTTATCATGAAGAGAATTTCCATTTTATAATTCTAGAAAATTAAGTTTAAGTCCTAAGAATCAATTGATCAATTTAATTTCAACCTATACAAAACTAAAGATTTTCTCCACAGAATCTAAACCCCAAAGTGCTCAAATCTAGCAGAATGGTTAAAGCCTACAAACAAATTTTGGAACACTAACAAGAGAGTCTTTACAACTAAGATGGCAACAAAGCTCATTTTGAATAATTTACCATAAAGATAAAAATTTCTTCTCTTCAGTAGTACAGATGGTCACAAACACTCATATCCCCAGGTGAGTGTTTGGTCTCAGGGCAAATTACACTTCGTGCCCTAACACAGCCTTCCTAACATTTCGATATGAGTGAAAAGCAAATAAAAATAAAGAATGTAGACACTCTAGGAAAAAGTATTTTCTATAAACTGGATAATGTAACAGCTGCTTTAAGCACTGCATCAGAAAAAAAATTTATACTTAATCCACCCCACATTAATTCTTCAAAAATATAACAGATTCTCTGAAGATGTCTAAAGCAAAGTCTATTCATTAAAAGCAAAATTTGGTAAACCAGGAAAGACTGAACAGGATAGACATCACTGCAGCACTGGAATCTAAGTTTAATTACTGGAGGAGATGGGCTGTACAGATAGCCAAAACATTTAGAGATACCCGATGAACAGCTTCTAACATTCTGGAAACAGATTGTTTTTGAAGTTTGGCCCACAAAGATTTAAATTATGTAACACAGTCTCAAATGGATGATATCCCCTTCAAGTCTTCTCCTTTGTCTTGCCAAATACTTTTCCGAAGTATATCTTGATGATTTTTTTCTTGCTCTAAACTTAGTCTAGCCAGGCAAAGTTGCTGGTTAAATAGGTTGAACATCCCTAGTCCAAAAATTCATAATGCTCCCATGAGTGTTTCCTTTGAGCATCATCTTGGTGTCCAAAAATTTTGAAAGTTAGAGCATTTTGGATTTCACATTTTCAGACTGAGGATGTGCAAATATCAATTCTGCAAAAATATCCACCATAGGAAACACTTCTGTTCCCTTTATTTCAGATAAAGGATACTCAACCTGTAGTAGCTATAATAGCTACCTTTCACCTAATTAGGATTTCAAAATAAGAGATATAATGTTCCATCATTGTACCCTTTCTCTTCCAGCCACTACAATTATCTTCCTAACAATTTGATAAATTTTCTCCACTATATCAAGGAATATAAGTCAAATCAATATATAGGCTGATTGCCTAATACAGGAAGCAGCTTTGCAAGACAAATAGTACATTAATATATACGTCGGATAAGTTTTATATATATTTTAAATAAGCCTTCAGATAAATTTTATATATTTTTTAAATAAGCCTTCAGATAAGTTTTATATATTTTTTAATTATCACACTAACACTGAAGATAAAGGCTTTCCTCAATTTGCGATAGAGACAACAGGTTGAGATTAAATAACCTTATGAAACTGGTAAGAGCTGAAATAAAACCCCAAGTACACTCAGCCCCCGCCCAGAAAGTTTTATTTATCCCTTCACACATTAGTTCTGTTTCTGTGTCTAGTAGAAACAGTTTAGAAAAGGATGATGATTCTGCTGTTATTCAAATAATTAACTAGTGCCACTGGCCAACAACATTCACTCTATTTCCCAAAGCAACTATTCTAGTTCACCTGATAAATCCTACTCATGATTTAAACTATGCTATCTTTTTTTTGGAGACAGAGTCTCACTCTGTTGCCCTCGGTAGAGTGCTATGACATCACAGCTCACAGCAACCTTCAACTCTTGGGCTTAGGCGATTCTCTTGCCTCAGCCTCCCGAGTAGCTAGGACTACAGGCACCCGCCACAATGCCCAGCTATTTTTTGTTGCAGTTGCCACTGCTGCTTTTAGCTAGCTGGAGTCAGGTTCAAACCCACCACCCTCGGTATATGGGGCCAGCGCCCTACCCACTGAGTCACAGGCGCCCCCCACTATGCAATCTTAATCACTGATGATCCTTTCCTTAGTTTCTTTTCTCTTTACTATGTCCATTCCCAAACCAGGTGTATTTGCTATCTTAAGATCTTTTATGCATATCATCATTACACTTACCATATTACATAAGTTACATCTTTATACATGTAATAATATTTATATAAGATTAGAAATCACATCTCAATTCATTTTCCATTCTCTTCCACAGTGTGAAACACATTTACTCAATAGATAGTGAGCTGAAATTAATTCCCAGTGTTTTTGTTTCTACCACAAAAACTTCAGAAAATTCTATATCTTTCAGAACCTGCATTTTTTCTTACTTTCTAGGAAGAATCAACTAATAAGTCAATTAAGCTTTTAGTCTTGACTTAAAACAATCTGCACTTCAGAATAAAAGGTGGAAAAAATATCTTTTGTATGGCACTTTTCAGTTTTTAGAATGTTTTTATAGGCACTATACAGGAGCAATTACATGCTTAGAATAGCTGAACACTGCAAAAGTCTATAGGAAACTACAGAACACAGTAGAATTACTATAAGCTGACCACTCAAGAGACTGTAACAAACTGATCTGCATACAGAGGTGGTCAACATAAGGAACTAGCCTTGAACTAGCCATGTACAGATCAGTACAGTGCCAGAACTACTATACTAATATGTACATGTAGTGCATGTCAGGTCTATGAAAATAGGGAGGTGGTAGGAAGGTTGTCAACTATGGAGGTTATACTATATTCACTTTTATTTATTTATTTATTTTTTGAGACAGAGTCTCAAGCTCTTGCCCTGAGTAGAGTGCCATAGCATCATAACTCATAGCAACCTCCGACTCTAGAGCTCAAGCAATCCTCTTGCCTCAGTTTTTCCATTTTAGTAGAGACAGGGGTCTCCCTTTTGCTCAGGCTGGTCTCAAACTTGTGAGCTCAAGTTATCCACCCACCTCGGCCTCCCAGAGTGCTAGGATTACAGACATGAGCCACCATGCCTGCCTAGTCTGTATTCACTTTTAAATTTTATTAACATTACTAAGAAAGTAGAACGCAACTTGACTGTATGTCACAGATTTTATCTTGCAAGAAATTTGGTTTTGATAGAGTCATCTGTAATGGACCCAATAATCCTTTATACATATACATAGGATAGTACAGTATACATAGTATAGTATACGTATTTGGAAATAATTTCTTTTTTCAGCTAGTTCTCACTGTGCAGAGAAACAATTTCTAATGTTAGATAAGCACTTCCATAGCTATCCAATGTTTTATCTCTTCCTAATTAAAAACTAGCACTTCACAAAATTTCTTCATTTCAGTCTCACAAGGACCATCTAAAATAAAAGTGCTACAATCTGCAATTTTTATAAACAGAGAATTTATTCATTTTCTGGGAGTCATGAATAGCAATGAAAAAAAAACCTAAAAGATAATTAATGCTAATCAACAATCACATGTTTTATTTATCACACTATTTGAAAAGTTTTCATGTGGAAATTCCATGGAACTTAAAAGTTTTGCTATATTTGGTATGAAGTACATACAGGTGTCTAACATGAAAGACAAAGACCAAACAAATAAAAACAAAACACACAAAGCAATAGACTATGTGAGAATAAGAAAACTTAAAAAAAAAAAACAAAAAACTAATTGACACAGAAAAGATGTTGCATTCTCGCGTCAAGAACAGAATATTACTGGCAAGAAATGAAAAACAGAAATTAAGTACATGACAGGAAAAAATAAAATTCAATTTCAGAAAGACTGTATAATGACAAAAGTTGAAGAAATCTACCTTAGCAAAAAGACAAAGTTTTAAATAGGAGGAAACAATGTAATTGGAGTATCCATCCAGAAATTCAAATTGGAATGACAATAGCAAAAGGACATCAATAAAATTATGTAGGAAAACATTTCAGAACTGAAGGGCAAGTTCACAGACCAAATGAACCCAATGAAGGCCAACAGACAATAATAATAGGATCCACATCAATGCACGTTACAATGAAATTTCGGTACACTGGAGACTAATGGATTCTATGAGCCTCTAGTCAGAGGGGAAATCAGAAATAAAAATGGCTTCAGATTTCCAGGTAGTAATAATAAAAGCAAGAAGATAAAACAGAGTATTACCTTTAAAATTCTAAAGGAAAATAATTTTAAGCTAGAGTTCTATACCCAGCCAAACTATCGATCAAGCATAAAAATATAGAATGACATTTTTTTCAAATATGCATGGTATTTAAAAAATATACCTCCCAAGCACTCTTTCTCAAAACTACCAGTGAATGTGGTCCGCTCCCCACAAAGACAGAATAAGTCAATAAAAAGACACAGCATGTGGAACACAAGGCTCCTAGAAGATGGGAGAATAAATTCTACAAGAGTGAATAATAGTCTAAGGATGATATTCCATATACAAGATATGGAAAGCAACTAGGCCAGACTGGAGCAATGATACTCAAAAAACAAATATGAGGCTAGCACAATGGCTCACGCCTATAACCTTTGAGTACTTTGAGTGGCCAGGTTGGGCAAGATAGTGAGATCTCATCTCTACTATTACAACAAATAAAAGAATTAACCAGTTATGGTGGCCTGCACCTGTTATCTTAGCTATTCAGAAGGCTGAGGGAGGAGGATTGCTTGAGCCCAGGTTTTGAGGTTACAATGTGTTCTAATGATGCTACTACCCTCTAGCCTTAGCAATTGACCAAGGCCCCATCTCAAAAGAAAAAACAAGAAAAAGGAAAGAAACCAAGCAGCATAAGTCAACATCATTGCTGCTTCTGTCCTAAGGAAATAAATTTCTTCCAAATTAATTCTTCTAAGTAAATATCAAAAGATCCTTAGTAAAGAACTGTACCAAATCATCTTAACTATTACTGTTGTATGGAAGAGGCTCATAAATGCAGGTATCCTGATCGAAAGCTGACATCTTCCTCTTGAGTCAACAACTATCATAAACTGTTTCAAGGAAATGAGTCAAGATTTTCATCAATCTGTTGTGCTGATCGGTCTAATCTGTATAAGTCGATTACTAGACTAAAGTAATTTAGATTAAGACTAAATAGGAATTTCCTGGGACTAAATGAATTATGTGATTGTGATTAATATTTTATTTGTAATAGTCATAACAGAAAAACTTTCTTCTTAATCTATCTCTAATCCCCAATTTAATATTCTGTATATGCAATATTTTAGGTAATAACTTGATTGATCCAATATCCTCAGAATTCAAGGAAGGAAATATCCCATAAAAGGTCTTAATATAGGTTATTAGGCAATAAACTATCAGAAACATTTAAGAATGATTCCGTAGAAAAATACAGAATATACTAAATATCTAAAACAGTATTTTTCAACCTTTTTTTATCTCACAGCACTTGAACCTATAGTCAAACTTCTGTGGCACACCTAAATTGTGTTTAAAAAACACAATTCAAAAAAAAAGTTGAGAAAAAGAATATACTTACTGTGCTTTGAACATCTTTCAAAAATAATATAATTAATGATCTTCAAAATTTTTCACTGCACACCTAAAATCCTCTCACAGCACAGCAGCCGAAAATCACTGGTCTAGACACTGATCAATACAATGATTAAATATTATATGAAATATAAGGACTCACTCTTTTCGCTTTGTATGAATCAAAAAAATCTGTTTTCCCGGCAGCATCTGTGGCTCAGTGAGTAGGGTGCCAGCCCCATAAACCGAGGGTAGCAGGTTCAAACCTGGCCCTGGCAAACTGCAACAAAAAAATAGCTGGGCATTGTGGCGGGCGCCTGTAGTCCCAGTTTCTCAAGAGGCTTAAACAAGAGAATCGCCTAAGCCCAGGAGCTGGAGGTTGCTGTGAGCTGTGAAGCCATGGCACTCTACCAAGGGTGACAAAGTGAGACTCTGTCTCTAAAAAAAAAAGAAAATCTGTCTTCCCTCCTATCAGAACAAAATTAGATAAATCTAATTTGTGTCCATGACCACACCAGAAATGTGAGATTTAAACACAAATCTCTTTTAATTAGGTATGACAAGAAACAAGGACTGCATTTCAAATGTAGAATTGATGCCTACTAAGTCTTCATAAGGAAATCAATTTAGTATCTCTTCTATAGCTTATGGATTCCACGCTTTAAAGGAATAAAGAACACTGCTTCCTGACAGACCAAAACAAACACTGACAAACATGGGAATCTCAGAGAACCAAGATACCCTACAATTATAGGTACTGCAGAAGAACGCTGACTGAGATTAAATCAGGTGGCTCGTCATTCCTAATTGTATAGACAAGCTGACCAATTATAACAATTATAAAACATCCAAACAGAAGTTAAACTCTTCTTACCTTCATATCAAACTGACAGGGTTGTTTATTAACAATAGGAAGGAATTTCTAAATTAATCAGTATCTCATTAGACCTATATGAATTAAATGGCCAAACTAAACATCAAAATATATTGAATCAGAAAAATCACTGAACAGGCAGCGGCCCCCATAGCACAGTGGGTAGGGCGCTGGCCACATACACTGGGGCTGGAGGGTTCAAACCCGGCCAGAGCCTGCTAAACAACAATGACAACTGCAACAAAAAAAATAGCCGGGTGTTGTGGCGGGTGCCTATAGTCCCAGCTACTTGGGAGGCTGTGGCAAGAGAATCACTTACGCCCAAGAGTTTGAGGTTACTGTTTGCTGTGAAACTACAGAATTCTACCCAGGGTGACAGCTTGATACTCTGCCTAAAAAAAAAAAAAAAAAAAAAAAGAAAAAAAGAAAAAGAAAAATCACTAAACGTATACAGATAAAGGCCGTTAGAGATAGCAGCTCAATTACAAAAGGAGGTTATAGGGAAAAAAATGACACTTTGCTTTGCCTCAAAATTTTGAGTATGTCCAGTGAGAGATAAAAAGAGGTGGTAAATATTCCTTTGTGATCTAGTCCCCAAGGAGATAGGAGCTCAATTACAAAAGGTAGTTATAGGAAAAAAATGACACTTTGCTTTGCCTCAAAATTTTGAGTATGTCCAATGAAAGATTTTAAAAAAGAGGTGGTATATATTCCTGTGTAGATCTAGTCCCCAAAATAAATTACTTCATCCCTGTCTCTGGCAATGACAAATGTATAAAGAAATGTGACCCCCCTCACCTCCCAGCACATACAATTAATGTGAGAAAAACGGCTGCTTTTCTACCATGAAGAGGCTTACTGTAAATTTAGTGCATTTAGTAATCTTGTGGGTTTCTTTACTTTTAAATACCTGTTTGTTTTTTATTTAATGAGTTGTCTCCCTCACAAATCTTTACAAGTAAACTACTTTTCTAAATGCTTGTTTTCCTCCCTAGTGAGTGGAATCATCAAACCTACTTTTCTAAATTATTTTTTAAAATATGTTTAAATCCTAGCTCCAGAAATCACAATTGTTTTCTATAAATCTCCCTGCACTGCAGGGCTCCCTGTACATAGTTGCCTCAACCGATTCACCAGCTGACTGGTGTGAGGCACAAATGCTAAGAACTTTTATAAATCTAATCTTGTTTAACTCTCACAATAATACTACCAAAAAGGTATATGGTAACCCCATTTGAAAAATAAAGAATACTGGTGGGAGATGCTGACTGCCAAGGTCCCAATTCAAAACTACTATTGCTTTACTTTACTGTATAACTAAACTGGTTTTAGGAAAATCTTGCATCTTTTCTTCCTTTCTTCATTTATTTAAGTTTGTTTTATCTTCCAACTTTTAAATTACTTAAAATAAGTTAGTGGGTGAAGGAAAGAATTATACAAACTTAAAACATAAAATAATTATATCAAGGCTTAATTATAGGCTTAGTCACTTACTCAAAATTTTGAGTATGTCCAATGAAAGATTTTAAAAAAGAGGTGGTATATATTCCTGTGTAGATCTAGTCCCCAAAATAAATTACTTCATCCCTGTCTCTGGCAATGACAAATGTATGAAGAAATGTGACGCCCCCTAAGTGACTAAGCCTATAATTCTAGCACGCTGAGAGGCTGAGGCAGGTGGATTGCCTGAGCTCAGGAGTTCAAGACTAGCCTGAGCAAGAGCAAGATCCTGTCTCTACTAAAAAGAGAAAAACTACCCAGGCATTGTGACGGGCGCCTATAGTCCCAGCTACTTAGGAGGCTGAGGCAAGAGGATCACTTGAACCCAGGAGTTTGAGGTTGGAGTGAGGTATGATGCCAGAGCAGTCCACCCAGTGAGTCCACCCACTCAAAAAAAAAATTATTGTCAATCAATACTCTCAAATCTTTATTGACTAATATATATATACATATATATACACACACACATATATGTATGTATGTATGTATGTGTATATATTTTTATATAAAGTTCCTAAAATATTTCTTTTTTTTTGAGACAGAGCCTCAAGCTATCACCCTGGATAGAGTGCTGTGGCATCACAGCTCACAGCAACCTCCAGTTCCTGGGCTCAAGTGAGTCTCTTGCCTCGGCCTCCCAAGTAGCTGGGACTACAGGCGCCCGCCACAAGGCCCAGCCATTTTTTGGCTGCAGCTGTCATTGTTGTTTGGCAGGCACAGGCTGGATTCGAACCCGCCAGCTCAGGTGTACGTGGCTGGTGGTGCCTTAGCCTGTTGAGCCAAGTTTCTAAAATATTTCTTAATGAATGACACCAAAGTTTTTTTCCTAAAGTTGATTTACTATATATAATTGTTCAAATGTAAAGTGACTGTCAAATCTTTTGACTATTTATCTAGTAGATGCTTGCCAATTAAGTAAATTACACATGTTTTTTAAAGTTCTGAAATAAGCAGAGGAGTTAAAGGAATCAGAGTACCTTATTCCCTTTTTTTGCATCTCCACCTAAAATGAAGATTCTATCCTTTCAATAAGCAAATATTAATTGAATATTAAGATAGGCTCAATGGAAAGCAATCTTATACTTTTCATAGTGGTCTTGTCAGATCTAATTACAAAGAAGTTTTCTTTAAAATGGGACATTTGTAAGATTCAGCAATAAAATGTGGTTCCTAACCCCAGGAAGCTTATAAGCACTACGCAAAACATAAAAGTAGAAAGGAATAAATGACTTTAAAAGAGATACAAAAATATTATTGGGCATATTATATAAGGTACCATGGCAGCAATGAATCCTATTTACAAAAATCAAGGATTTATTTCAGAGAACTATTTAGAATTCTCCTAAACTACTACCTTCTTTCTCACCTTTGATATTTTAAACATGTTCTACTAGTGCATAAAATAACTCTTTACTATTAATATTCTATTTCATCCCTTAAAATGAAACTCCTCTAGGAAAATTTCCTTGCTCTCTCCCCAGTAGTCTTTCTGTGCCCTACACAAATATCCATTGTATCACTTATTATATTCTCCAAAATGCTATTTAATTATTGACTTATTAATCAAGAAATTTTGTCTATATACAGAGAATTTACAACCCCAAACTTTTTACCTGTATTACAAGGCCCTTAAAAATTACATTTTCCACCATGAAGATGTATATTTTATGCATATACAGTAGAACCTCTGTAAGTTGAACACCCAAGGGGCTATAACAAAGTGGTCAGAGGTAGTCAACATAAGGAACTAGGCCTACTGCACTGATAAATATATGTGGTACATGTCTGGTCTATGAAAATAAGGTTAATCTGGGAAGCGTCCATAGGTCAGTGAGTAGGGCGCCGGCCACATACACCAAGGCAGGCAGGTTCAAACCCAGCCCCAGCTTGCTAAATAATGACAACTGCAACAACAACAACAAAAAAAGCTGGGCATTGTGGCAGGCGCCTATGGTCCCAGGTATGTCGGAGTGTGAGGCAAAAGAATCGCTTAAGCCCAAGAGTCTGAGGTTGCTGTGAGCTGTGATGCCACAGCACTCTACCAAGGGTGACAAAGTGAGAACCTGTCTCAAAAAAAAAAAAAAAATTATGTCAATTTAAAGAGGTGGTCAAGGTAGGGAGACGGTCAACTATGGAGATTCTATTGTAGGTATATAAATCAAGAAAATCAATCTGGGTAAAACAATACAAACACTAAACTCAACTTTGGGTCTAAAATAAGCAATTCAAACAATTGTCAATTTATCCACAGTTCTTCTAAATTAGGCAAGTTAACTTGCAAAGGTCAAAAATACTTCACAGAGTTTTAAATATTAAAAATTCCAGTTCTTCCAAAACTTACCATGATTTAATGTTTGTAAAGGCAAGCAGAGAAGGGACGAATTCTATCAAATAAGATAAATATTTATAATAACTAGGGCCCTCTGCCACAAATCACGAAGGTCCAAAAATACCACAAGAGTTATACCATAACTGAAACTAACTCTGAAAACAGAGAACCAATTTTTAGCATTCAATTATGAATTACTTTGAGAGACCTTCTCTAGCTTCCTTATATAGCAGAAAATTCTATTCATTAATATCCATTTTTAAAAATTCTCTAATTTTAGCGGGGTACATGATTAGCCATTTAGACACTATATTTCCCAAGCTTCCTTTCCCAGATAAATATGTCCCAATGACTAAGTGATCACCCATAAAACATGAGTCAAGTGATATATGTCACTTCCATATCATGTTTTCAAAAGAATGAGTATACACTTCTATTGTCCTTTCTTGCTGGCCGCTGGCTAGTGAGATGAAAGCTATATGTTAAGGCAAAGCTACCTTTCCACTCAAAACTGTCTTACTTTGGACTTAGCACCTGTAGTGCAGCGGCTCAGGCGTCAACTGCATACACCACAGCTGGCAGGTTCAAATCCACCCCAGGCCTACCAAACGAGGATGACAACTACAACCAAAAACTACTCAAGCATTGTGGCAGATGCCTATAGTCCCAGATGCTTGGGAGGCTAAGGCAGGAGAATCACTTGAACCCAAGAATTTGAGGTTGCTGTGGGCTGTAAAGCCACAGCACTCTACCCAAGGCGACAGCTCTGTCTCAAAAAAAAAAAACCGAAACTATCTTACTTTGTATTTTTACATGAGAGACAATACTCATCATCTTTACACAATAGTAATGGAGTCTCTTATACTACAGCAACATAGCTTTAAAACCAACTTACTTCTGACAGTTGCTACTTAAAAGGAAATAAAGAACAGAAATTCAAAAGTGGTCCTTCTTTTCCGGTTCATGCCTTTTCACTTTTCTTCCTTTTCTTAAGGCATTCTAATAGATAACATATTAATATAGGTAATATATCTATAGGGCAGATATATTCTTAAGGTTCCAAAGCCTTATTTGGAAATGAGTTGCAGTCACTTTTTATTGTTCCATAAAACTCCTTTTCTCCTGCAACAGTAGATTCCCTCCCCATCTTCTAGGTTTACCTTTCTACAAAATGGAAGGCATTACTGTTGAGAATTACTGACCCAAAAAGAGATCCTGTTGTGGTTTTGATAGTTCTGAGAATCACTATTCTAACATACCACAAAAATTTCTTACTAGAATATAATTAATGCCATGGAGTGATGGACACATAATTTCTATGTAATTGCCAAGATGAAAGTTCCCCAAAGTAGTACAGGGCTATACAAACAACAAAAGGAAAAAGGATACAAGAAGGAATTATGAAGTCGGATTCGGTGGCTCATGCCTATAATCCTAGCACTCTGGAAGGGCAAGGTGGGTGGATTGCCTGAGCTCACAAGTTTCAGACCAGCCTGAGCCAGAGCAAGACCTCATCTCTAAAAATAGCTGTGCTTTGTAGTGGGCACCTGTACTCCCAGCTACTTCAGAGGCTGAGGCAAGGGAATTGCTTGAGCCTAAGAGTTTAAGGTTGCTGTGAGCTATGATGCCATGACACTCTACCAAGGGTGGCAAAGTGAGACTGTCTCAAAAACAAAAAGGCATTTTGATACTACTATCTACATCACCATCAAACAAAAGGGTTCTTTCTTCCAAACTAGGGATATACAGCTAATTATCCCCAGTTATTAGATACAAAATAACATAAAATATTTATTATAATCTGAGCACTGGAAAATTGTAGACATTGATAAATAAACATTTCTGATGGCAAAGTTAATACATCATCTTCATTTCCCAGATGTTTGTATTTATTATAGATCCAATTATAAAGACTCAGAAAAGCACTATCAATTGTATCCTTAGACCTCTCACATTTTTTCTTTTTTTTTTTTTTGAGACAGAGCCTCAAGCTGTTACCCTGGATAGAGTGCAGCGGCATCACAGCTCACAGCAACCTCCAACTCCTGGACTCAAGCGAGTCTCCTGCCTCCGCCTCCCAAGTAGCTGGAACTACAGGCGCCCGCCACAACACCCGGCCATTTTTTTTGGTTGCAGCCGTCATTGTTGTTTGGCGGGTCCAGGCTGGATTCGAACCCGCCAGCTCAGGTGTACGTGGCTGGCGCCTCAGCCCGTTGAGCCACAGGCGCCGAGCCTCTCAAATTTTTTCTTAAAGGTGGCCAAGGAAATGCCTGAGTCATTTTCTTAAAGATTCTAAAATCCAAACAATCAAAATTGAAAACTGAAAACACTCACAACATACAAATAAACATTAATAGCCCTGGTTCTCTGTCAGAAGACTGAAAATACTCCACAGCACTCATACAAAATGGTTTCCAATATACAACCTAAAACATACATAAACAAAGCTTAATTTTGTGGAATTCACATCTCTCTTTTGAAAAAATTAAAATGCCAGAGAAACTCATGATTTACTCTGTGGATGGCAGGACAATCTGAGAATATTACAAAGCAATGTTTAAATAATTGTGGGCTCTCAAATAAAACATAAAGTCAAATGAACACGAATTTTTGAAAAACAGCTCCACTAACAGATTGGTAACTTACCAGAAGTAAGAAAAGTACTCAACTAAGGACACAGGGCACACAAAAAAAGTAAAGTAACTAAACTTATAAGACTCAAAGACAGGAAGTTTTCATTTATAAGGAAAAATGCTGGGGACAGGCGCGGTGGCTCACACCTGTAATCCTAGCACTTGGGAGGCCAAGGTGGGCAAGTCGCCTGAACTCACAGGCTCCAGACCAACCTGAGCAAGAGCAAGACACCTTCCCCATCCCCCCCAAAAAAATACCTGGCCATTGTGGCGGGCACCTATAGAGGCTGAGGCAACAGAATCCCTTGAGCCCCAGAGTTTGAGGTTGTTGTGAGCTATGACGCCACAGCACTCTACTGAGGGTGACAAAGTGAGACTCTAATTCAAAAATAAAAAATAAAAAAAAGAGGATGAAATACTTAAGTGAATAATATCTTAATATTTGATATCTACTTCCTAGATTTTTTCATAAAGCCAACAATATGTTATCATTTGACTTCTATATTCTCTATTTTCTTGACTTCTATTTTTCATGCCTTCTATTTTTGAAGTTAAACCACTTCAATAAAAATGACATTTTAGCAATAATCTAAGTCTTTCCTGAACCCATTCTTGAAAAATATCAAAGCAGAATTACAAGTGAAGTACATTCCTATTAATCAAGATCATATTTTCTACCACAATCTCCATAAGGAAGCGATTTAATGGAGAATAAATTTACACTAATAATCAGAAAAACATCCTTATGAGAAAATATAATAATTTAATGCTAGCAATAAAACTAGAATGAAAGATTTTTATATTTACTATGAAATTAAGCTCCACCCTGGCCAGAAATTAGATGACTTTTCAAATTTTCTCCATTTAAAAAATAATAATAGTCTTATGTTTAACAAACAAAAAAAATTACAAACAAAACCACTAATTGTTGTTTTTCAATTTAAATTTAACCTAACATTCATCTGCAAAAACACAGATGATTAGCTAAGAAAACTGTGAAATGGAATTGAGTAGGTCCTGCATTTTATATAGCATACAGCACTACAGACATACATTTAAATAGTGTTACAGGCCTATAGCAAAAAAAGAAACACAGTAAGCTGTTAAGATTAAGGCCCAGATACAGTGGTTATTTACCTGATTATAGATTTTATATTATAAATTATTTTGAGAATTTAATGCAATCTATAATGTTTTCCCCAGAAAAATGCACATATGCTAACATAAAATTACCTGCATTAAAAGATCCATGGAACACTTAAGCTTATATAGAATCCTTAGGGGCTAACGGACTCCAACTTAAATATCCGCAGTAAGTGGACCATAATTGCTTGCTGAAACCTAACATGTAAATTATGATAAAAGAAACAACCAAAGCAATAAGAAATGGGCTCGGCGCCTGTTGCTCAGTGGTCACAGCGCCGGCCACATACACCAGGGCTGGCGGGTTCCAACCCACCCTGGGCCTGCTAAACAAAAATGGCAACTGCAACAAAAAAAATAGCCGGGTGTTGTGGCAGGTGCCGATAGTCCCAGCTACTTGGGAGGTTGAGGCAAGAGAATCACTTAAGCCCAAGAGTTTAAAGTTGCTATGAGCTATGATGCCACTGCACCCTACTGAGGACAACATAGTGAGACGCTGTCTAAAAAAAAAAAGAAAAGAAACGGCAATAAGAAATGGATCATCCTAGCACTCTAGGAGGCCTAGGGAGGCCAAGGCAGGTGGATTGCCCTGAGCTCACAGATTAGAAACCAGCCTGAGCAGTCTCTGGGAAAAAAAAAAAAAAAAGCCAGGCATTGTGGTGGGCGCCTGTAGTCCCAGCTACTCTGGAGGCTGAGGCAAGAGAATTACTTGAGCCCAAGAGTTTGAGGTTGCTGTGAGCTCTGACAGCACTGCACTCTACCGAGGGCGACAAAATGAGACTCTGTCTCAAAAAAAAAAAAAAAAAAGAAAGAAAGAAAAGAAATGTGCTCATCCCTTGCAGCTTAGTAGTTAGGGCACTGGCCACATACACAGAAGCTGTGACCCAGGCCTTCAAACCTGACCCAGGCCTTCTAAACATTGACAACTGCAACAAAAAAAAATAGCCCAGCGCTGTGGCAGGTGCCTGCAGTCCCAGCTACTTGGGAGGCTGAGGCAAGAGAATCCCTTAAGCCTAAGAGTTTGAGGTTGCTGTAAGCTGTGACGACGGCCCTCTACCAAGGGTGACATAGGGAGACTAGGTCTCAAAAAAAGAAAAAAAAGAAATGGAACATCAACGTAATAGTCTAAGAAAACGAGATATTTGGAAAAAATGGAAACTAGTAACTCATCTTTACACACAATATGTCGACATATATCCATATGTCATAGGAACATCACACACTTTCTGGGTGAAGAGCACATATATAACTTTGACCTAAAATATACACATAAAAAATACGTACGTAAACAAAAAGTGCACACCGGAGGGTGGCAGGTTCAAACCATACCCTGTCCAAAACTGCAACACAAAAATAGCCAGGCATTGTGGCGGATGCCTGTAGTCCCAGCTACTCAGGAGGTTGAGGCAAGATAATCACCTAAACTTTGTCTCTTAAAAAAAAAAAAAAAAAAAAAAAAATTTGAAAAAACAGAAAAAGGTGTTACATTTCATTACATAAAAATAGAAGACTTATAAAACATATAAAATCATAACAATTTAAAAGGTAATAAAAAAGTACTGCAACAAATGTGAAAAGCTAAAGGCTATATACATAAATAGCTGTTACTAACAAATGAAGAAAAACACCATAGAAAAATATGCAAAAAATCCCTCAAACTGCAAATTCACAGAAAATGCGTATATAAAACATTAACAAATCCAACTTCATTAGTTATCAAAAAAGAAAGGTCAATGAGCTATTATTTTTCACCCATCTAATTGATGGCGGTATAAAAATTTCTTTTCATCTATTTTGCAAATTACTTTAAAAACCCTTTGAAATTGTAATTTCAAAGAAATATTCTGAAATATAGATCATGACTCATCTACACGAATGTTCACACAAACAAGAAAGGTCACAGTACATTCTTGTTAGAACAATAATTTGTAGCCATTTAAAAAGGTGTTTAAAAAGAATATTTCATGAGTTAGGAAATTTTCAGGATACATTAAAAAACATAGGTTAGAAGAACAATGATGTGGAAAAATATTCATAATACTAAATTAAAAAAGCAGAAATGAAATTATGGTATCAATGAAACACTAATTCATAAACAGAGCAATCGGCTTTTATAGATTGATAAACCATAGAACGGTCAAGTCACAAAAATCATAGAAATATGATTATTTCTAAATGTTGCTAATTAATTTTCGGCATTTTCAAATGTTCTATAACAGGTTTTAAAATATTTAGATCTATTTAACACATACTCAAATCATAGTTAAAAAAATACATTCAGGGCGGCGCCTGTGGCTCAGTGAGTAGGGCCCTGGCCCCATTTACAGAAGGTGGCGGGTTCAAACCCAGCCCCAGCCAAACGGCAACAAAAAATAGCCAGGCATTATGGCGGGCGCCTGTAGTCCCAGCTACTCGGGAGGCTGAGGCAAGAGAATCGCCTTAAGCCCAAGAGTTGGAGGTTGCTGTGTGCTGTGTGATGCCAGGGCACTCTACCCAGGGTGATAAAGTGAGACTCTGTCTCTACAAAAAAAAAAAAAAAAGAAAAGAAAAAAAGATACATTCAATGGCTTATTGCTTAATCATTCAAACCTGTTTTTTTCTCAACTAAATTTTATGTTCAAAATTTGCAAAACTACGAAGATTTCAAATAACTTCAGTAACTTGTATTCACTCCCCGAGTAACTCTGTCTTAATTTTTACATATGCTGCACATGAGTCAAAATTTTCTGGCATCATAACCACCAAACTAAAATTTCAAAACATACTTATTGACAGAGTATTAATGAACAGATAGTTGATATTCATACAATTCATTAATCTTACTAAATTTATACCATTATATTTGCTTTGTAAGAAACATGACAGCAAAATTGTCTTATTTACATTGGATAAATATTTACATTGTGTATTATTATGTTTCTCAGTGTTTTCAAATAGCTCTTACAACCTTCAATATTAACCTCAGAAGCAATCATCTGTATGCTCAAATGAAAACATTACGTTAAATACATAAGCCAAAGTATTTCAGTTTACAGGAAGTGTGAAGTATATCAAACTTTAAGAGAAACTTTTCTTAACCTAAATATTTATGTATATACACATACATACACATATAAAAATTCAGCATAATTCTAAACTCTAAAACACTTGAAGTAGTACATGGGGTGGTGGGGCTGCTGGGTAACCACCCCAGAAATATTAAAGGGGTAATATTACACAACTGCCCTCTAAATACATCATCTGTGTTGAAGACCTCATAGATACAGGAATTACATGAGGACAAATAAAAATTCTGTTAAGTAAAAAAGAAAAATAACTTTCCTACAACTCCACTCTATCTCATATGAGACATCATTTTAAAATCCACCAACCAAAAAGTATTCCTTTCATATACTAACCATTTTTGTCTTAAGCAATAAAAATGACCCTAACCAAGATTATAAAGCAACAGCCACTTCTTCATTTGATAGTAGACTGACTCAAACTTAAGAGTCAGTCTAAACAACCAAGAAACCAACTGTTGTATATATGAACCACAAATGAAGTTTATGGAAAACATTTACAAGCTTTTAGCCTGGCAAAAAACATAATGTGCACAATGTGGGAATCATAGCAAATCTTATATAATTTACCTACATGTATTATATAAAATTTTAATACAGTGACACTACCCATAATTAACCTATCAGTAGCATATTTATAATTATCTTTTTTAAAGAAACTAAAACCATGAAAACACTAAAAATTAAAAAACCGAACATGACAATTGTATCTTATATACGTGTTTATGGTGCAGTGTTTAATAAAATCAACAGTATTTTTATTGAGAGTTCATTTGATTCCTTTATAAAGGCCCCTGTGTAATTGGGTGTTCTTTGTAGAATTTTTCATCAGAAAAATTTACCAAGTATATCTCACATATCATGACAAAGAAAAATGCTAAGAAAATGAGCTGATTAACTTACATTAATTACTTCACTGAAGCATCAGAGACAAGTGATGAAAAGGAATGAAAACATATAAAATTCAAATCCTCAAAACATACAAACTAATTGAAACTTCGTTGACTCAGGATCAAATTTTTTTAAATACCCCAAAAGACTGAGATTTCATTTCCAATTACATTGTAATTCTTTCCAATGCCTCCTCGCCTCCTCCTACCTAATATTTTCCAAAATATCTGTTTTACTAATATTCCACACATCCATAATAGAACTGGCAAGAACAGGGTTAAAAATGTATTTCCAAAAATGCGGTTCAAATAAATGCACTTCCCGTGAGAACACCACTAGGTGCTGATCTTTACCTCCCTAAATATAAACCTGAATCCAGCAATATTCTAAAAGTGAAATTGTAATCAAGAACCACAAGCGACGATCACTTTCACAGAAAATTAAGTCCACAGTTTCTCAGAGAATCGGAGAAACAGAAAAGGGCTTGACCGGTACAGGAGCAAAACATAACAGAAACGTTTTTCTTGAAAAACGTGAAAATTGAAGGGTAACAAAATGAAACCCCTCAAGAACGAGTAAAATTAAATCTAGAACCCAAATGGCGTCCAACAAGAACATTAGATCTTGAAAATGAATATTGCGCTTGCGCAGCCACCGCCCCGCCAGCTGCACAACTGCTGCTTGAGTCCGAACCCGCAAGATCACGTGCTCCCATGCAGCGTTCGCCCGCAGCTCCGCAACCGCGCAGGCGCAAACACATCTCCCGCAGCCGCCATAATGCGGTCTTGACTCTTCACAAATACAATAGTAATTTAAGAAAATATGGTTATAACAGCCCTTGGGATTTAAATATACCTTTTGGGGCGTGAGAAGAAGGAGGGGGAAACCAAGTTCTTTCCTACACAGCCGTCCCGCGCAGCCGTCGCCAACGCTGTCGCTTCAGTCTTGCGCGCTCCAGTCGCCGCGCCGCCGCTGCTGCCGCCGCCGCCGCCTCCGCAGATTCAAAAACAAACCCGCTTCTCCCTAGCACGCGTCGGGGCCGTTATGCAAATTATCGGGGGCGGGGCTAATGCGCGTAATATATACCACGCCCACTATGCCATGAGCCAATAAACACTAGGACTACACATTTCCCATGCAAATCTCTGGGTTTTTATTTGAATGAGGGACATTGGCCACGCCTCCTGCAGTGAAAAAGAGAACGTCTGAGTAGTGGCGCTGTGCCTCTCAGTTGCAGTGTGGGGCGTCTTTTCGAGTGGAACTTCCTCAATCAGTGAGTAGCACTTCTTGAGCGCCCTCTATGAGGCTTGGAAAAGAAAGGAAGTAGTAGGTGAGAGTTAAACTGCAAAAGGAAAGGTTTTTCAGAGAATGCCTGAAGTGTATGATTAATTCATCATTTATTTTCTAAATTCACAAAATACATTTTTAATTATTAATAATGAAGAAAAGGAGGAAACATTTCTTACCGTTGGGTACAGAGCAGAACTCTAAGATGTCCCCGCCGTAAGTTGTATTCCTCCGGCGAAGTAATGGGAGTCAACCTTCACGAAGTCTACAGGAAGTAGCTGAGAACTCGCTACCCTATTGGTTGGGAGATGTGGGCGCCTGCCCAAATACTGCCATTTACTTGCTTCTTGCCCAGTTTTCTCACCTCTGAAATGGGGATGAATGTCTGTAGTTCAACTCAGTTGCGAGGACGAAACAATTGAATAAAAGTAAACGTTGTTTTCCAAGACAAGAAGAGCAAGAAAAAAATATTAGATAAGCTTTGCTTTACTTTTTTTTAATGAAATTTCTCCCTTAAATCAGTGTATTTATTAAATATTTGTTCATAAATACCCTGTTTCAGAACTACCTATGTTAGTGCCTGTCCTCAGAACTCTTGAGTGGAGGAGATATAAAAGTAAATAGGAAATTTTTGTAAGTAATGAGAAATTAGTATGGAGTGGTTAATGCTTATTTTTATAACTTGGGTCTTTGAACTTACGTGAAATATAAGGTGGCTCATAAGGGTATCACCTAATCCAGGCTTGGAGAATCAGAAAAGCCTTCCTAGAAAAAGTCATCTTTAACATCACAACTGATTTAATAAATGTCTATCCTAAAAACTGGACTTTATTGTAACAGCAAGGAGGAATCACTTAAAAGGTTTTAAGTCTGGCTCAGCTTCCGTAACACAAGTGGTTATGGCACCGGCCACATGCACTGGGGCTAGCAGGTTCTAACCCGGCCCAGGCCAGCTAAACAACAATGACACCTGCAAGCTCAGTGCCTGTGGCTCAATGGGCTAAGGCGCCAACCACGTACACCTGAGCTGGCTGGTTCGAATCCAGCCCTGACACGCCAAACGACAATGACGGCTGCAACCAAAAAATGGCCTGCCGTTGTGGCGGGCGCCTGTAGTCCCAGCTACTTGGGAGGCGGAGGCAGGAGACTCACTTGAGCCCAGGAATTGGAGGTTGGTGTGAGCTGGGATGCGACGGCACTCTATCCAGGGTGACAGCTTGAGGCTCTGTCTCAAAAATAAATAAATAAATAAATAAATAATAAAAAATTAAAAAATAAAAAAAACAATGACACCTGCAACAAAAAAAATAGCCGGGTGTTATGGCAGGCGC
>CAUYRH010145309.1:30000-33341 GCA_963574655.1 Perodicticus potto
ACACATATATATATATGAGGTATGATTTAAAAATAAAAGAAATATAAATCAAAAGGACTGAAATATTCTTCACAATATGTAGGGAATCTCTTGAAAATGATACTTGACCTGACTCATGAAGTATAATAGAAATTAAAGTAGCTGTCAGACTAGGTACAAAAGAAAGAATTCAAGTTAGATGAAATAGCAAATGCAAAGGCTGGCCGGGCGCAGAGGCTTACACCTATAATCCTAGCATTCTGGGAGGCCGATGAAAATGGATTGCCCTGAGCTCAGTTTCCAGACCAGCTTGATAAAGAGCAAGACCCCATCTCTAAAAATAGCCAGGCCTTGTGGTAGGCGCCTGTAGTCCCAGCTACTGGGGAGGCTGAGGCAAGAGAATCACTTGAGGCTCGGCGCCTGTACCTCAGTGAGTAGGGTGCCAGCCACATACACTGAGGCTAGGGGGTTTGAGCCCAGCCCCAGCCAGCTAAACAATGACAACTCCAACCAAAAACTAGCTGGGTGTTGGCAGGTGCCTGTAGTCCCAGCTACTTAGGAGGCTAAGGCCTAAACCCAAGAGTTTGAGGTTGCTTAGGAGCTATGACACCACAGTACTCTACTGAAGGCAACAAAATAAAATTAATTAATTAATTAATTAATTAATAAAAAACAGAATGCAAAGACATTGAAGAATGAAAAAGGCTTAACTTTGACTTCTAGGTAAGATGATAATCAAATATTTATCAATCCCTATAGTTGCAGCCACTAACCAATCTTAATGATCCCCTACTTTGTCAAATATTAATCTTTTAGTTGTAGATGATGACAAGGTTCTTCATCTGGGGACTGTGAGGCAGACTGGGTAGTAGCAACGGTATTCAGGGGTGGAACAGCTACTTATCAGTTCAGAGGATTTTCCATATTTTATCTACCTTTATGGCTGAGGTAATGGGGACCACAGTTTCGGAGGGTTTCTACATGTTATAAACATATACACACATTTAAAAGAGAAATAGACACTTTTGCTCAGAATCTGACATTCAGCCTTATCATAATGGAAACAGTAACTTTAAATATCTGCTCTCACTAATAATATTCTCCAATATACATTGCTCAAGGGAATGCTTCATAGTTCTTGCACTGTGTTACCAGAACATAAGGCAACCATCAGAATTCTATGAAGGTCAGTGAGTTAAGACACACAGCTCCGGCTCGGCACCTGTGGCTCAACAGGCTAAGGCACCAGCCACGTACACCTGAGCTGGCAGGTTCGAATCCAGCCTGGGCCCACCAAAAAACAATGACGGCTGCAACCAAAAAAATAGCCGGGCATTGTGGCGGGCGCCTGTAGTCCCAGCTACTTGGGAGGCAGAGACAGGAGACTCGCTTGAGCCCAGGAATTGGAGGTTGCTGTGAGCTGTGATGCCACGGCACTCTACCAAGGATGACAGCTTGAGGCTCTGTCTCAAAAAAAAAAAAAAAAAGACACACAGCTCCACAGTATGTAAAGAGATCTGAGCAGCAAATTGACTTAGGTTAAAAAATGGCGGGGGAAGGGCAAATTAACTTCTCAAATTCTTTCTATCGGCATAGATTCAATAGATTTTTGCATAACAAAGTCCTTTGCCAGTAATGTCAAATATGCATTTTCTTGCTTTTTTTTCCCCAGTGGTAAGATAGGATTTTATTAGACAAAAAAATAAAAAAATACAGGAATAAAAAAGCACCAGAGCTTCTGGCAAAGGAGAAGACCCAAGTTAGAGGTCTCCCCCATTTTCTTGCTTGTTGAATGCTTCAGGTTGTGGTTGTTCAGATACTCAGAAGTTATTGTAATATTTTGAACATTAATACATGGCTGCTAGAAAATGTGATTTTTTTTTTTTTTTGAGACAGAGTCTCAAGCTGTCCCCCTGGGTAGAGTGCCATGGCATCACAGCTCACAGCAACCTCAAACTCTTAAGTGATCCTCTTGCCTCAGCCTCCCAAGTACCTGGACTACAGGTGCCCACCACAATGCCCAGCTATTTTTTGGTTATAGTTGTCATTGTTGTTTAGTGGGCCCAGAGATTCGAACCCACGAGCTCCTGTGTATGTGGCTGGCACCCTAGCCGCTGGAGCTATAGGCGCCCCTAGAAAATGTTTTGAAATATTAAGTGATCTTATATGATTAGTCTTATATTTTTATACCATACATGCAAATGTTGATATAACATATATAAAACATGATATTCAGGGTTTTTAAATTTTTTTATTTCAGATTAATGTATGGGTATAAATCATTCGGTTATATAATTTACACATCAAAGGTTAAAGTTTGAGTTGTAGCAGTGTCCTATGCCCAGGGAGTGTGCCGTATATCTGTTGGGAGGGAACCTACTGAGATACTCTGATTTAAATAAGTAACTGCGTTATGTTGAGTCCTGGAATTCAAAGTAATTTTATTTTAATAAAGATATTTCATAAGACTAAGTTTTAAGAACATTGGGCAGCTATATTTATTTTTTATTAAATCATAAACACGTAGATCATGTATACATTAAAGCATTTATGGGGCACAATGTACTGATATCATATAGAATAAGGAACACTTACATCGCACTGGTTAATATATACCTCATCTCATTTACTTAATTATTGTGTTAAGACATTTGTACTGTACACTTAATAGATCCAATATGTACCCTTGCAATATGCACCACAGGTGTGATCCCACCATTCACTATCCCTCCATCAACACCCCCCTCCCTTCCCATTCCCCCGTCCCTCCTTTATCCTGGGCCATAGTTGTGATTTGTTCTTCATATGAAAGTGTGAATGATTGTAAATTGGTCTCATAATAGTACTGAGTATATTGGATATTTTTCCTTCCAATCTTGAGATACTTTACTAAGTAGGATATGTTCCAGCTCCATCCATGTAAATATAAAAGAGGTAAAGTCTGCATCTTCTTTTAAGGTTGAATAATATTCCATGGTCTACATATACCACAATTTATTAATCCATTCATGGGTCAATGGGCACTTGGGCTTCTTCCATGATTTGGCTATTATGAATTGAGGTGCAATGAACAATCTGGTGCAAATATCTTTGTTATAAAGTGATTTTTGCTAAGTCATGGAAGAAGCCCAAGTGCCCATCGACCCATGAATGGATTAGTAAATTGTGGTACATGTACACCATGTAATACTATGCAGCCTTAAAGAAAGATGGAGACTTTACCTCTTTTGTGTTTACATGGATGGAGCTGGAACATAGTCTTCTTAGCAAAGTATCTCAAGAATGGAAGAAAAAGTATCCAATGTACTCAGCCCTACTATGAAGCTAATCTATAGCTTTCATATGAAGGCTAAAACCAAGTT
>CAUYRH010145313.1:0-14295 GCA_963574655.1 Perodicticus potto
TCTAACTTTCATATAAATTGGATTCAATTCGACTAAAGTATATTACTTAAATATTAATTTTGTAATTCAACTTGTCAATATGTTGTTTAGGATATTGCATCCTCATCTATAAGTGAAACATGTTTGTAATTTCTCTTTACAACAATATCTTTTCTCTAATTTCAATATCAGGTGTATCCTGATCATGTAGAATGATATTGAAATATTTCTTTTATTGTTTATAAGATATCTGGAATTGCTTGTTTTGTAAAAAAAAAAAAAATTCTAACAGTACCAAAAAATGCAAAAAAAAAAAAAAAACCTGAATGTCAGCTGCATATGGCACAAGGAGGCATTGTCAGTATTATCTTCATACTTTAGGAAATCTAAATTTCACAAGAATACTGTTTTTCAGCATTTTTCTATTTGTAGTTGACATGTAAATGTTTTTATAATCAAAGAACTATTGGAAGTGTTTATTATTATAATGATATGAGTACATATGCTGTAGTTTAACTCGCACTTTTTTTTTCTGTATAAGGGCACATAGTAAATAAAAAAATAATAATAATAAAAAAAAAGTGGTAAAAAAAATGTTTGTATACAGGAAATTTCAAAACAGTGCTGGGAGAAATTAAAGACTTGATAAATGAATGGATTACGCTGCACATTGATTAGAAGGCTCAATATTGTTAAGATGTCAGTTCTCCTTAAGCTGATCTACAGATTCAAAGCTATCTTAATTGAAACCCGACTGGCTTTTTGGAAGAAGTTGATAAGCAGACTCTAAATGTTTGCTTTTAGATGCAAAAGACCTTGAAAAGACTCTACTATTTGGAAAAAGAACAGAGTTGAAGGGCTTAATGTATCTGATTTCAAATATTTAGTAATCAGTACAACTTAACATTAGCATATGGATAGACATATAAACAGACTAGAACATAGAGTCAAAAAATAAACCCGATCAATTAATTTTTGACAATAGTGTCAAAGCATTTCAATGAGGAATGAAAAATATTTCCAATTAACTAACTATTTGAAGAACTGGATATCCACATAAAAAAATGAACCTTGATTTTTACCTAATATCATATTCAAAAATTAATCTAAATATAAAAAATAAATATAACCTGGATGGAAGTGGAACACATTATTCTTAGTAAAGCATCACAAGAATGAAGAAGCACGAAACCCATGTACTCAAGTTTGATATGAGGACAATTAATGATAATTATTGACATGGTGGGGGTGAGGGAAGAGGCAAGCAAAGAGAGAAAAATGAGGGAGGGGTGGGAAAAGGAAGAGCAGAGAGAGGGAAGGAGCGAGGGGGGTGGGGTCTTGGTGTGTGCCACACCTTTTGGGGGCAAAACACTTGTAAGAGGGACTTTACCCAACAAATGCAACCAGTGTAACATGGTTTCTTGTACCCTCAATGAATCCCCAACATTAAAATAAATAAAATAAAATTCACAGGAAAAAAAAAATAAATAAATATATGAAACTTTTAAAAGAAAACAAAGGAGAAAATCTTTCTGACCTTGGGGTACACTAGTATTTCTTAGACATATCAGGGGGAAAAAAGAGCAATCACAATTAAAGAGAAAAATTATGATTTCTTTCTTTCCTTTTTTGTTTTTCTTTTTTTGTTTTTGAGACATAGTCTCACTCTGTTGCCCTGGGTAGAATGCAGTGGCATTAGCCTTGCTCACAGCAACATCAGACTCCTAGGCTGAAGTGACTGATTGTCTTGCCTCCCGAGTAGCTGGGACTATAGGCACTCGCCAAAACACCCCACTAGTTTTTCTGTTTTTAGTAGAGGCAGGATCTGGCTCTGGCTCAGGCTGGTCTCAAACTCCTCAGCTTAGGCAATCCACCCACCTTGGCCTCCCAGAGTGCTGGGATTACAGGTGTGAGCCACCATGGACAACCTCTATAATTTATATTTCATCAAAGTTTTAAAATCCTGTTCTTTGCAAGACACCATTTACAAAATGAAAAGGCAAATAACAGAATGTAAAAGTATTTTTCATACATATATTTGAAAAAAGGACTCACATTCAGAATATACAAAGACCATCTGTAACTCAATATTAGCGAAACAGCCCAATAAAAAAAAATAGCAAAATATTTCAAAGGGTATATCACCAATAATATACACGTGGCTAATGTGAGCATGTGAAAAAGTCTTATCATCATTAGTCTTCAAAAAACATGAAAACTAAAATCACAAGGAGACACTATTATCATCCAGCAGAGCTTTTATGTAGTCACAAGCGACTACTATAACAGGCTGGAAACTAAAGGAGACCCCAACACAAGACCTTTTCTCCCCAACAGACATCTAAGTTTTGGCACTTTCCAAGAGGCCCGTGTACTAGAATGGCAACTCCCACATTTCCCAGGGTTTAGGGTACAGAGTCACACAAACATAAAGGAGCCTGCAATAAGCTTATGGTCAGTCTATTGTCCCCTCAAGTCAACAGCAGATTTTGAGCCATCATATGTGGCAGGAAGTGAAAGAGGTCAGCTGGAAATCTTTAACTGGCTTAACTGTTAGGACTGAGGAGATAAGGACCTGCAGAGGTCTCAGTTAAGAACCCAGGAAAGCCGCTCTCAAGATTGAAGACAAACCAGAGGTTTCTAAACATTGGTCTTTGGTTCTACCACAAAAAGTAAGAGAATAGACAGCAAAATAAATCTAAAGTAAGTTAAAGGAAAAAATAATAAACAGAAAAAAATTAAGCTAAAAGTTGTTTCTTTGAAAATATCAACAAAATCTATAAACTCAAAGCTAAAATGACCAAGATTTCAAAAAAAAGGCATGAAAGAGAAATACCAAACATGAAAGAGGAATTATCTTTACAGATCCTACAGACGGCAAAATGATAATAAGAGAATATTCTACACAACTTCAGCCAGCATATTCAACAACTTGGAAGACCTGGTATATAATTCCTTAAAGAACAACTACTAGTAAAGCTCATTCAAGAAGAAATAGATAATCTGAATAGGCCTGTACCTATTATATACATTAAATTCCTACTTAAAAGACCCAAGCTTAGAAGGCTACACTGGTGAATTCCACCAGACATTTTAAAAAGAATTAATACTGATTTTACTATTCCAGAAAAAAGAAGAGAAGGAATCATCGCTGAACTCTTTTTATGAGGCAAATATTATTATACTAATGCCAAAACAAGAAGAATCTATTACAAGAAAACAAAACTACAAACCAATATTTCTCATGTGCATAGACACTAAAATCCTTAAAACATTATCAAATCAAATCCAACAATATTTTAAAAGGATAAAATATCACAATGAAGATTAATTTTATAGTCATCATCATACAGTATAATTCACCCTATTAATAGACTAAGGGAGAAAAACCAGACAATTATCTGAGCAGATTCAGAAAAACATTTATCAAAATTCAATATCTATTGATGATAAAAATTCTCAGTAAATTTAGGTAGATCTAAGAGTTTTCTCAACTTGATAAAGGGCATCTACAGAAAATCGACACTTAACTTTATACTCAAAAGTGAAATATTAAACACTTAAACCTGTAAGACTAACAAGGCAAGGAAGTCTACTCTCATCACTTTTATTCAACATTGTACTAAAAACATGATGAATCTCAAAATTATTATGTTAAGTGAAAGAAGCCAGACAGAAAAAGAGTAAATAATGTATGATTCCATGAACAAAAAATACAAACTAATCTAAAATGACAGAAAGCATGTCTGTGTATTCTTTAGACCCAGAAGCAAAGGAATAGTCTAAAGCAGTGGTTCTCAACCTTCCTAATGCTGCAAACATTTAATATAGTCCAAAAGGGTCCCACAGGTTGAGAACCACTGGTCTAAAGCATTGATTTTCAACTGGTGTGCCATGACAGGATCTTAGGTGTACAGTGAAAATTTTTAAAGATCATTAATTAAATTATTTTCTTTTTTTTTTTTTAATTAAATTATTTTCAATAGAAGTCCAAAGCACAGTAAGTATACATTTTTTTACTCTTATTGATCAACATTGAGAGGTTATGGACCCAAAGATGAAAGATTATTCCGAGGTGTGAGACAAAAGGAAAACGTCCTGATGTGTGTGGTCAATGTGGCCTTTATTCCACCGGGGCGCAAGTGGGGTGAAATCAGAAAAGGAATTCCACACAGGGGCAATGGTGGATGAGGTTTTCTACCTGGGCAGGTGGGTGGGAAAAGGGGTCAGAGAGACAGGGATTGGTACATTCATTACTTCCTGGGTGGGACATGCACTTGCTTCTTCCTGGGCATGTCAGTTCTACCTGGGCAGATCGACCTCATCAAACATAATTTAAGTGTGCCACAGAAGTTTAGTTACAGGTTTAAGTTTGTGGTAAGATGAAAAAAAGTTTGAAAAACACTGGTTTAAAGAAACAGAGAAATTTTGGGGTGACAATGAAAATCCTCTGTCTTATGGCCGTACACAACTGTCAAAGCTCATCAAATTGTACATCTTAAAGGAAAGTTATTTTTTATTAAATCACTTCTCCATAAATTTGATAAGGAAAATATGATTAACATGTTTAAAAAGTAGAAAAAGACTCTGGGAGCCCAAGCTGGGTAGATTGCTTGAGCTCAGTAGTTCAAGATCAGCCTGAGCAAGAGTAAGACCCCATCTCTACCAAAAATAGAAAAGCAAGCAGGGCATAGTGGCACCTGTAGTCTCAGCTACTTGGGAAGCTGAGGCAAGAGTATTGCTCAAGCCCAAGAATTTGAGGTTGCTGTGAGCTATGATGCCACAGCGCTCTACCCAGGGCGACAGAGTGAGACTCTGTCTCAAAATAAGTAAGTAAATAGATAGATAGATAGTAGAAAAGAGGAAAAAATGGATAAAAAAAGAATTTCAACAGTCTTCAAATCTATAGAAAAGTAATCAAATGGATAGTCTATTACTGTAAAAATATAATATCTTTAACTAGGAACTTACTAGATGTTTTAAACAGTAATGTAATCAGAACTGAAGATACAATTAGAGAAACTTGAACAAGTCCAATGAATAGATCAAAACTGAAGTTCAGAGGAAAAAATGTAAGAAAGAATGAAAACAACAGTACAGGTAACAGAGATACGTGGAACACAGAAACACAGCCATTATCTATTCAATGTGTAGTCAGAAAAAGGAAAAGAATGGAGCAAGAACAACACTTGAATAGATAATGGCTGAGAATTCTCCAAACCTGATGAAAGGCTCAGTGCACCCAGGTAGGATAAATACAACACACATGCACAGGCACAAAGACAGAAAATCTTAGAATTGGACAAAGAAAAAGTCATGTTAACTTTTATAGGAACAACAATAAAACAAAGGCTGACTCTTTAGCAGCACTAAAATAGCCAGAACATGGAGACCATATCGAAAATGCTGACATATTCAAATTGTTGAAAGAAAGTAATGGTCAACCTAGAATTCTATGCTCAGTGAAAACTTTTTTCAACATAAACGTGTTTTCAGACAAAGACTGAATTTGTCATCAACTGACCTGCCCCATAATAATACTTAAATACTTTTTTTAGGCTAAAAGAAGATATTCTCAAGTGAAAGCATAGAAGGAATGAAGAACATAAGAAAGGGTAAATATATGAACAAGTATTTTAAAATATTAACTTTTTAAAACAATGCCATATTGAATCTGTCACACATAAGTTCAAATGTATGACGCTATCAGAGCGCAGTAGGGGATAAATGTAATTAGACCGCTCTGAGATTCTTTTTGGGTTTTTTTGGTTGTTGTTGTTTTGAGAGTGTCTTACTATGTCGCCCTCGGTAGAGTGCCCTAAAACAAAAAAAATACTTCCTTAATCCAAATGAAGGCAGGAAAAGAGGGAATAGAATAACAGAGAACCACAGGATCAAAAATCACACACAACCAAATAGCAAGATGGTAGAATTAAACCCACTGTTTTTTTCTTTTTTTTGAGATAGAGTCTCATTTTGTCACCCTCGGTAGAGTGCCCTGGCGTTACAGCTCACAGCAACCTCAGCACTTGGACTCAATGGTGCTCAGCCTCCCAAGCACCTGGGACTACACCCTGCTATTAAACCCACCATTTTGGAAATCAGATTAGGTAAAAATAGATTAAGTACTCCAATTAAAATGTAAGAGTTGATAGATGGAATAAAAATTACTATACTCTGTTTTAAAAAAGCATATTTCTAAAATGCAGCAAGGTTGAAAATAGAAAAAGCTATACCACAGGAACACTAATCAAAACAAACTGGAGTGGGGCAGCACCTGTGGCTCAGCGAGTAGAGCACCGGCCCCATATACCGACGGTGGCAGGTTCAAACCCAGCCCCGGCCAAACTGCATCAAAAAATAGCCGGGCGTTGTGGCAGGCGCCTGTGGTCCCAGCTACTCGGGAGGCTGAGGCAAGAGAATCGCCTAAGCCCAAGAGCTGGAGGTTGCTGTGAGCTGTGACTCCAAGGCACTCTACCGAGGGTGATAGAGTGAGACTCTATCTCTACAAAAAAAAAAAAAAAAAATGGAGTGGCTTTATTTTTATACTTCAAACAAAACTGACCTTACAGCAAAATATATTACCAGAGAAAAAGAAAGACATTTTATAATTATAAAAGAGTCATTCAATGGGAAGACAAAACACATTGAATTGATACTCATCTAATATTATCTCTACAATATTAAAAGCAAAAATACAACTGAAAAGAGGAATAGGTAATTCCACAATCATAAAGTTTATAATAAACCATTACACAGAAATTTGTAAGTAAATTTAGGAAGGTCACTGGATAGAAGATTGATAAACAGCACTCAATTAGATTACTATATAGCAGCAACAATAACACCAAAAACATTTCTGGAAATCAATCTAACAAAACCTACACAAAATCTCTATACTAAAAACAATAAAATGTTATTGAGAAAAGTGAAAAAAACTTAAATGAAGGAATAAAAGCATGTTCTTTGATTTGAAAGACTCAATACTGGAAAAATTTCAAACTAACTTATGAAACCAAAACACTCCAAAATGCCAGCAGGTTTATGTAAACTGGCATGCTTATTCTGAAATATATAAAGATATTCAAAAGACTTACAATTAAGCAATCTTGAGGCAGAGTACAGATGGAAGACTTTCACCACCCATTATCATGATTTACCACAAAGCTGCAGTGATCAGTATAGTAGCCTCGATACAAGACAGAGAAATTGATAGACAAATAGAAACAGAACAGAATCAAAAAGTAGACCCACCCCACAAGGTGTGCCGTCTTTGATTTATTACCTCTCATCCCCAAATCCACCCTTCTTGGCCCTTTTTGTTGATGCTGGTGCTGGGCCCTGAGGACATTTCCTCTTTTACTCCTTTCTTTTTTTTTAATTTCAGATCGATATAAGGGTACAAACAATTAGGGTACATTGTTTGCATTTGTTAAGAAAACTCCAAGTTGTAGTTGAGCCCTTCACCCAGGAGGTGTGCCATATACCCCTACATAGTGCCCATTAGGTGAGAGTACCTCAAACCCCTTCTCTCCTCCCTTCACCCCACTCCCCCTACTTGAACGTGGTTGTGTTTTTCTTTGGTGTGGGTGTGCAGTTGTGATATTTCCTTTTGACAGTTGGCATCATGACCAGCTGGCTTGTCAGAAGAGCAGAAGAGGGCACTGGACAGATACTGCAAGAGGCAGGGTCTCTTCCAGGTGCCAGAGCTTTTTAAATTTTTCTGCGTTATGGCAGCCAGTAGGCAGTTTCTCAACAAGACTAGCCAGGAAATGACTTCCCAGAAAGTCTCACAGTCACCTCACCTCAGTAGCTAACTCCAGCCTGAGGCACTTCAGTGAATTTCTCCAGTGGGTCACAGCTGTGTCCTCTCCAGTAATACTTGACTCTGAGACTTGAGGACACTCTCTTTTAAGTCTTCTATTCCTGGGCATTTCCATTTTGCTGCTTCTACATCTGTTATTCTTATACTGTGGCAGGAGAATTCCTTTACAGTGGCCTTTATCCTTTACCTCCTTTGATAGTTAATCCATTTTGCTAGTTAACTCTTTTTATGGTGTTTTTTTTTTTTTTTTTTTTTGTAGAGATAGAGTCTCACTTTATTACCCTCATGGCGTCACAGCTCACAGCAACCTCCAACTTCTGGGCTTAGGCAATTCTCTTGCCTCAGCCTCCCAAGTAGCTATGACTACAGGAGCCCGCCACAACGCCCAGCTATTTTTTGCTGCAGTTTGGCCGGGGCCAGGTTTGAACCTGCCACCCTCGGTATATGGGGCCAGCGCCCTATTCACTGAACCACAGGCACCACCCTAGTTAACTCTTTTTAATTTTCCCTGTTGAAATTACTAATGTAATTACTGCCTCCTGACTAAATCCTGATACATAAGGTCACTTGACTTTTGGCAAAGGCACCACCTACAATTCAGCAGGAAAGGATGGTCTTTTCAATAAACAGGACTAGATTAACTGGATATGCATCTGGAAAATATGAACTTGGACTCCCTTCTCACACAAGACGCAACTGGGTTAGATGTAAATGTTAAAAGAATACAATAAAGATTCTACAGAAAAAAACATGGAAGAATATCTTCATGGATTTGGGGTAAACAGATTTTTCTTAAACCAGAAAAATAAGCACTACCTATGACAGAAAAGATCAAGAAATTGGACTTCATTAAAAATAATAAATTTGTGGCTCAGCAGCTGTGGCTCAAGCAGCTAAGGTGCCAGCCACATACAACTGAGCTGGCCGGTTCGAATCCAGCCAGGGCCCACCAAGCAACAATGATGGCTGCAACCAAAAAAAATTGCAGGGCGTTGTGGTAGGCGCCTAGTCCCAGATACTCGGGTGGCAGAGGCAGGAGAATCACTTGAGCCCAGCAGTTAGAGGTTGCTATGAGCTGTGATGCCATAGCACTCTACCCAGGGCAATAGCTTGAGGCTCTGTCTCAAAATAATAATAATAATAATAATAAATTTGTTTATCAAAAGACCATTAAGAGTTAAAAGTGAAAAGAGCACATATTGGCACATATTGGGAAAAAATGTCTGAAATACATATATCAAACAAAGGATTTGTGTCCAGGATTTATAAGAACCATTGCAATCAATTTTTTAAAAAGGCAGCCAATAAAAAAATGAGCACAAGACATGAATAGGCACTTCAGAAGAGAGGACATCAAATGGCCAGTGACTTATAAAGAAGTGCCCAACATTAGGAGCAATCAGGCAAGTACAGATTAAAACCATCAAGAGATAACACCACACAACCTCCAGAAAGGCAAGCTTGAGAAAGGCAGAAAACAGCAAGTGCTGGTGAGGATGTGGAGCAACTGAATCTTTATACATTGCTGCCTGGTCACAAACTGGTTGGATCACTTTGAAAAACTGGCAGTTATTTACTAAAATAAACACACACTAACACTGTGACATACCAGTTTTATTTCTGGATATATGTGCAAGAGAAATGTGAATGTATAATATTTTGGTTAAACGAAATCTAAAAGAATGGTCATATAAACTTTATTCTTAGTAGCTAAACATTGGAAGCATCCCAAATGCCATGAGCAGTAGAACAGGGGAACTAAACAGAAAATCATGGACCCATGCATATTGGACACTCACACAGCAAAAAATTCCTCAACATCTTTCTAAATGTATGCTGTGGCACAAACTTATGGAGCATACACTCTCCAATGATTTAATTTTTTACTTTTTCCTATTATACTACTCAAAAAATCACAAAAGGAATATTTCACTACTTACAGTATCTTACTAGTGAGACAAAGACCACGGGTCATTTTTGAATGAGACATGTCCTACTAATTTTCACAAAGTCTAAGTGGCTTCTCCTGTGTTCTGTGAGCCCCAGAAGTGGCGGATGATAGACGTTACACAGACTTAAACATGTTGGCTATCATGCACCAGATCCTATATGCCCACTTTGCCTAGCCACTTTCCCTATACTCCCTCCCCAAAGACCTCACCATTTAATCCCTGGAAGGGTGGAAGAAAACTCTTTTCTATTTTACATGATAGAAAACAGAAGCCCAAGCATTAACTAACAATAGTATCCCTTACTGCACCTGATTATTCCATAGACTCTCCAAGATCAGGCTAAAATGCCTGTCTTCTCAGGCCTCTTCCATCCCTACAAAGTGCCTGCCTCTCCAAAATTCACTTTATTGCTCTTCTCTGAATATATGTACATGGCAGCACATAGTATCAAAGACACATGTGTTCATGCATTATCCCCCCACACTAGGTTACATATTCCTGGAGTTATCACCCATCTAAGTAACCACAGGAAAGAGCTTTTCTTTCTTTTTTTTTTTTTTTTTAAGAGACAGAGTCACTTTGTCACCCTTGGTAGAGTGCCATGGCGTCACAGCTCACACCAACCTCCAGCTCTTGGGTTTAGGTGATTCTCTTGCCTCAGCCTCCCAAGTAGCTGAAACTACAGGTGACCACCACAATGGTCGGCTATTTTTTTGTTGCAGTTTGGCCAGGGCTGGGTTTGAACCGGCCACCCTCAATATATGGGGTAAGCACCCTACTCACTGAGCCACAGGCGCTGCCCCAGGACAGAGCTTTTCAATAAATAATTTGTTGGGCTGGATTCCTTCATCACATCTCAGCCCCAGCCTAGAAAGGCTTTCTGGGGGAGAAGGGGTTTGGGATCACCTGAGGAAAGCAAGGACCAGCATGTGACATGGAGGATGCAGTGACAGCATTAATTCCATCAGGGCTTCTAGCCAGGAATGTGGGAGCCAAAGGCTGATTAGCTCATTGGTGCAGTGCTGGCTGCATGCTGGCTTCTTGGCCCAGCCCCAAAAGAGTGTGATATGAACATTACACACCATTAAGCTGATTCAGAGAACAAATGACTTAAGTTTCTGATAATCAAGGAGATTTGAGCTTGGTCATTCATTTTGATGCAAGCTGAGTTTAATGCATCCTGACAACTCACTCTGGCCCACCCCAAAGGAGATGTCTCTGCTATAGGGGGTGTTTTCAGCTAGACTTGCCACACAGCAGTGGCAGGGGACATTTTACTGCCTTTCTAATGTTCCACCCACCATTCAGAATCCTCTGTGAACACTATTCTCTAATATCAGGCTATAAAACAGGTGATTCTGTTGATTGGAGCTGTGCTATTTAAAGACCAGCTAGCTCATTAACGGCACCTGCCACCGCCTGGAGCTTTATGTAGCGAGTCAAAATGGCCCACAGACAGAGGAATATCTTCATACCCGAAGGAAATGAAAGATGTTAGACTAAAGGGAAATAAAAGACAAAAATGGCACAGACAATCCAATCCATATCTCTAAGGGCATCAGAAAGTAAGTCCCCAGTCAGAGTGGCCCAAGACACTCCAAATGACCCAAAGTCAAGCAATTCCACCTCCACTTTCCACATTTTCATTTCCATCCATTCTGGAGACTCTTATGGAGGCCACAGGCTTCTGTGACACCTCTTCAACAGCAAGAGGTGATGGAGGTTAGAAGATAAAGCAAAGTTCAGCCTGCTCTCCTGCCACTGCACCGTGGCAGAGATTTCAGCCAACACCCCACTTCCTGTTGAGTGCTAACACCAACCTCATAGCCTCCAGTTTAGAGGAAGAGACAAATGTAGCCTACTGTCTTAGTCCCTGTCTTAGCCTAGGTTCTCTGACTTCATTTCTACCGTCAGGAAGCTGAGGGGCAGGACTCGTGCACGCCAGTGACAGTGTTTGCTGCAGTCTGCTGCGAGACACAACCATGGCAGAACACGCTTCCCTGTTGCTTCTGCTCTGCGGTAGGAGATCTAGACCAGATGATGTCTCAGCGCTCTGCAGTTAACATTCTGTTGTCAGTGATGTCCTAAAGTCCTGAAAAATCCTGTTTTAAGCAAGATTCAATCATGTTTAACATAGTCTAGGAAATAAATCACAAACCTGATCTTATGGTTTAACAAATTTTCTAATGATAGTTTGAAAACTGAAAGGGAAATGCAATTAACCAGAACTCCATACTGTCTGTATTCTCAGGAGAAGAGGTTTTCCTGTATTCCCACAAGAAACACTAGAAGCACCCAAAGCAGGAGAAGGCTAAGCCTGAGCAAGGGTGAGCACCCAGCACTCCTGCACTCTGGACTCGGGGACCATACCCCGGCATTCTCCACAGGGACAGTTCCTTCCACATATGGCTCACCCAGAGACAGTACCCTCTGTGGTGCTGAGCGACAGGCTTCTTTACCTTTGTTTCTCCACTGTACAGCACACAACAGGCACCCAGAATGCACAAGTAAGCCAGCCAGTGAGCTCTGCTTTAGTACCAGGTAGTGAGATGTGAATTTCTGTCCAGGGCTCCACCTTAGCAGGGGCATCCCTAGACCTAGATACAAGCTGGTCATGCCTCCTGCTCAGAACACTGAGCCCTTCTGCAGAGCAGCTGCTGCACAGGCCACTCGCTTCCCCATCTCCTTTTCTGTCTTACATCCTCTTAGGCAGCTTTTCAGTTGAGAGCTTGTCTCACCAACCATCTCTCCCTCCCTTAAAAAACCTTTAAGATCAGAAAAACCACCTATAATATCCTAAAATCCTCAGCATTTAGCACAGACACCTGTACCTCACAGTACTAATGAGTGTTGCTGAGTAACAGAATGATTTGGGTTGGATCTTTCATCACAGCAGAATCACCTGGAGGGCTTTTGCCTCACAAACCAAGTTCTGGTATCAATTTCTAAAATTATTTACAGTATTAAAGTTGAACCAAATCCCTCAGTTCCTTGTAATGTCAGTCTTTCAGTTGAGCCTACCTTCCTATTAGCTAGCACTCACCTGAAAACAGAAATAAACAACTTAGTCCTTTCTCTGACTCAGTGTAAGAAAGGAGATAGGCACCATTTGGTGACAGCTCACCATCTTGGTGGGTGTCCAAGGTCCTTCACCAAAATCACCTGCATTTCCTCCCAAGCACCACACCATCCCATGACACAGGGGATCAGTAGGCTCTCAAACTTTTGCACTCAGAACAACTTTCCTTTCAAATAACTTTTTTTTTTATTAAATCATAGCTGTGTACATTAATGCAATGGGGTACAATGTGCTAGTTTTACACACAATTTGAAATATTTTCATCAAACTGGTTAACATAGCCTTCACAGCATTTTCTTAGTTATTGTGTTAAGACATTTATATTCTACATTTAGTACATTTCACATGTACCCTTGTAAGATGCACTGTAGGTGTGGTCCCACCAATTATCCTCCATCTACCCTCAAATAACTTTTTAAAGTGGGTTCTACCTATTGATACTTATAGCACATTAAACTAACACAGTTTTTTTAATTATTTAGCAATTAATTTACAATGAATAATAAATCCATTTCATAACAAAAATAAACCAGAATTTCTGAAACTCTTTAATGTCAGAATTAATGCAAGACAGCTTGATTCTCATATCTACTTCTGCTTTCATCTGTTGTGGTATGTTGTTTTGATCTAATTATGTGAAAAAAACCTAGCCTCACATGAACATGTTGCTGGAAACAGGAGAAGTATTTTAACAACCTAACCTATCACTGTGAATGTTCTTGTTTGAAACAATATTGAGACTTGACAAGTGGTAGTTTCTTTAAGGTTAGTTGAAAGATGAAATCTGAAACACTGTCAATAAACTTGCAGGAGTCTTTTAAAACCCATTATCTATCAATCTGCCCTTTGAATAAAAATATTACACAAACACAATTTTGGTAACAAGCATGCATTAGTCTTTGGAGAATATTTGTTCACTGAATTATGCAGATCTTCCAAGTATTAACACATTTCAATATGCAATGTCAGAAAAGTCACATTTCTTATTATCACCACTGAGCTCATCAAAAACATCACTGAGGGCAGTGCCCATAGAGCAGGGCCCATAGCTCAGTGGGTAGAGCACCAGCCACATACACTGGGGCTGGCAGGTTCAAACCTGGTGTGGACCAGCTAAACAACAACGACAACTACAACAACAACAACAAAAAAAAAAAACAATAGCAGGATGATGTGGTAGGTGCCAGCTACTCAAGAGGCTGAGGCAAGAGAATCACTTAAGCCCAAGAGTTTGAGGTTGCTGTGAGCTGTGACACCGGCATGCTACCGAGGGCAACATAATGAGACTCTGTCTCAAAAAAAAAGAAAAAAAACAAACCATCATTGACTACAGGCATACCTGGGAGATTTTGTGGGTTTCGTTCTACACCATTACAATAAAGCAAATCTCCCATAAAGTGAGTCACATGAACGTTTTGGTTTCCCAGGACATATAAAAGTTATGTTTACACAACATCATA
>CAUYRH010145315.1:0-62917 GCA_963574655.1 Perodicticus potto
CTGAGTGAACTTTTACACAATATTCAAACAGTATGACGATTTTTTTTTATTTGAGACAGAGCCTCAAGCTGTCACCCTGGATAGAGTGCTGTGGCATCACAGCTCACAGCAACCTCCAATTCCTGGGCTCAAGCGAGTCTCCTGCCTCTGCCTCCCAAGTAGCTGGGACTACAGGCGCCCGTCACAACGCCCAGCCGTTTTTTTTTGAGACAGATCCTCAAGCTGTCACCCTGGAGAGTGTGGTGGCATCACAGCTCACAGCAACCTCCAATTCCTGGGCTCAAGCGAGTCTCTTGCCTCCACCTCCCAAGTAGCTGGGACTACAGGCGCCCGCCATAATGCCTGGCCATTTTTTTTTTTTGGTTGCAGCCATGATTGTTGTTTGGTGGGCCCGGGCTGGATCCAAACCCCCCAGCTCAGGTGTACATGGCTGGCGCCTTAGCCCGCTGAGCCACAGGCGCTGAGCCGATGTGATATCAATATTAAAGTGAAAGCACCTTACCTACTTTGTCTTTCCAATATCTAAATATTTATGTTTGCAGACATAACAGGCTGATAATTTGGAACACAACTGGTTCTTTAAGGAAATAATCATGAGAAAGATCAGAGAAGGAGCAAAGACTTGGGACACATTTTTTTAAGGCTCACTGTTATTAGAAATATGACTTTTTTTTCAGATATTAAAAAATAAATCTTTAATTCCCCTCATGCCATCCAGAGTCTTTGCTACAAACATCTGGATAAAGGAATCACGTCAAATCCATGGTGTTTTGAGACATTCCTGGAGCATAGATGTTCTTGAGATTATGCTTTTGGATTACTTGAATAGAAATAATAAATACTTTCAGTACTTAAAGCTGTAAGGCTTTGGGTTGGATTTGGATTTTTGTTTCATTTTAGTAAAAGGTGGAGATTCAAAGTCGGCTCCTTCACCAGAAGGATATATTGGATGTGAATATAGTTTATTGCTTTGTGACCTACATTTCCCCTTTTTTCATCATTTGAAAAGTTACTTGACAAGTTGAACGCCTGCAGCTCAGCATTTCCAAACATCTGCCTTGAAGGAAGCACTTTGCTTCAGATTTTCACATGATGATCAAAAGTGGGTTTAACTTTCTCAGGTTAAACGGGAACAAGGGGGATGGTCTGGCAGGGATAGAAATATATTTGAGAGCAACATAAAAGAGAAAAAAAAAATACTTGGAGCTGTCAGAAGCTTAACCCCAGAGTCAGCTGGGGCTCATGAAGATTGCCTTCAGCAGAGAGAAGAGTAATTTCTTGTCTGGGTCTGGTTCTACCCCAGTTTGCCCATCTGTACAATGGGAGCATCAGAGTCTACCCGCTTCAAGAGAACATAAAGTGAGCAGCAAAGAAACGATCCCAAGCCCGAAATCTGCTATAAAATAACAGCAAGATAATGGGATAATATGCTATCCTTTGAACTTCACTTTTCTGGAGAAGTTATCAAGGTCCCTACCACCTCTAACATTCTGTGATTCAAAACTAAAAAAGAAAAACTTGAAAATACAGATTAATATCAGCCTAAGGAAACTAGAGATTAAAATAAATAAAATCACATTTTAAATACAGACCATTCTCTGTGATATGAACCAGAGCAAGGGTTAAACCATGAGCAAAGTCTGACAAGATCTCTGCCCTTTCCAAGTTTACAATCTTGGGCTGAGATAGATGTTGATTAATTAATCATACAAATGAATATAACTTATATCAATATGGCTAAAGAGCCTAAGAAAGAACACGAAAGAGAAAACCTAAAATGTCAACAAATGACTTTATGATATTCTTAAATTAAGTTGATATGAATTTAAAAGCAACTACAGAAAATGAAGAGTGCCAGTATTTCTTAATGATTGTCTGTTCTGGAATCCGGAACGTGTCACACAAAGTGGATTCCATGTATTATAAAGTTAGCGAGCATCTTCTGGGGTCATCTCCCTGGTTCAACCTCACTTCTGTTTATTCATTCAGTCCACACATTTTAAGTCCCAGGGATTCAATACGAACAGGACAATTCTTGCTCAGTTAGCCTTTGCTATGCGACAAAACTTCTCAAAACTTAACTAGCTCAGAACAAGGATTTTCTTTCCAAACACAATTAGTTTGCTACGACAACTACGATTTACTAATTTTTGTGATTCTAGGCGTTGTCTTGCTGGTTTCCTGTTGATTTTTCCTGGCTCAGTCATGTGCTTGCATTCAGGTGGAGGGCTGGCTGGGCTGTAAGGCTGTCTGGAGGTTGGTGCAGGCTATTGTCTCAGACCAGCTTCTTTGTGCAGTGGTCTCAGGACAGCATTCCAAAGGCAAGAAAGCAGAAGCTACAAAGTCTTTTAAGCCCAGACTTGGAAGTCATATAACATCACTTTTGGTGCATTTTGCTAGTCGAAGCAAATCACATGAGCAGCTCAGATTCAAGAGGTAAGCAAACAGACACCGCCTCTAAGAAGAATACACACTGAGATGGAAGGGATCTGTGGGCATAGTTTGTAGTCTGCCAAACATCAGATTAAGAGTGTGGATTCAGGGACCAAAGACTGTCTGAGTTTATGCTTGCTCAGTCACTCGGTCGCTCATTAGCTAAGTAGCATCAGGCAGGTCTTCACCTCTGTCTGCCCTCAGTTACATGATCTATGAGATGGGAACACTAACGATGACCACCTATAAGGGATCACCGAGAGGACCAAGGAAGTTCACATGTGGAAAGCCCCTAAGACACTGCCAGGTTTATCACAAGCACTGAAGAGAGGCTAGCTGCTACTATTATGATCACTATTATTATTACCATTAATGTTGCTATTATTATTAATCCAGTCTGTCAGGAAGACAGACATTCATCAATAAATAATACACTAAGATATTTAATTAGCATTAAGTATTTATCAATTAATATTATATGCTTACTATTAATTAATTAGTGTACATGCCAATTTACACTAACTTAATTAATTAGCCTAAGTACTCTGGAGAAAAAATAGAGAGCAAGAGGAACACACAGTCCCAGGCCAGTCAGGAAGCCTCCCTGAGAAGTGATGGCAGGTCGAGGCCGAAATGGGACACACGCAAATCCAAATGAAGGCGCAAGCCACGTGGGAAGCACTCAGTGCACAAGAAGCTGAAAATTCAACATCGTTCTTCTTTTGTGCCTTCAGCACTTGCCTATGAGACTTAAATATTATTAATTCCATGTTTTGCCAACCTTTCCTTGAAAGTATAATCAAAAGCTATTTGGGAAGCAATAGAAACGAGCAGAAAACTCCTGGCCTTTGGGATCAGGCTGGCTAATCCCAGTTCGTCCTCTCTAGTTCTCCTGCTGTGCACCCTGTAGTGAGTTTCTTAACCTCTCTGAATCAGTCTCCTTATATGTACATTAAAACCAAAGTCCTTTACTTTTAGGGTTGTTGCCAACAGGATATTCAAGACACTGAGCAATCAGAACAGAGCCCGCTGGGCTTGTGTATCAGTGCTTACCACACGGTCTTGGGCCTGGTTGAATGGATTAAACCAGGAAGCATATTTGAAGAGTCTTCCAGAGTGCCTGCAACACCGGGGCTGATCAACAGTTGCCATTATTATTGTTGTTGATGTTTTGTGTTCCCTTTAGCTCCCGCGGGGCTCTCTGGGGACCACGTCCCCTCTCTCTTCCCACATGCCCCCTCCCAGGGTGAGCAGTCAAGAGTCCATGTGCCAGGTGCTGACTGGTGTGTGTCCTGGGGAGATTTAACCCGCCCAGCCCCGTAGAGATAGCTGAAGATGAATTGCCCTGGCCAGCCCTACAGTGAGAGGTAGGATTGAAGTCGAAAAGTCTTCAAGGGCTAGGACTCCCCTACCTGGAGGTCTTTCCCTGTCATTTCATCCTTCTCCCCTAAACTTCCAAAAAACACGCCCTCCTAGGGCAGTTCAGCTTCAGGGCTTCAGCCAGCCTTTCCTTTTATCCCCCCAACCCCCTCCACCACTGTTTTCTCTTTCCCTCTCCCTGTCCCCCCCTTTTTCACATGCAAGTTGCCATGAAAATTTTGTTAATGAAATATTTGCTCAGAAGTCTGCTCTGGGCTAGGCTGATAACCTATCTATGTTTGAGTTTGGCTTCCCATATTCTAAATACTCATCTTCTGTCTGTTTAGCTTATTGATTGGTTTGGCAGGAAAAGAAGCCTTGTCATCAGTGACCAAGGTCAAACTAAACAGAGAGGGAAGGGTGTGGGGAGGGGAAGAGGAACCGATGGGCTCCAGGGGTGAGAGAACCTTGTCCAAGGTTCCTGGAAGGGGAGGCCTCCACCAGCTCTCTCCTCTATCCCCAGGTTTCAATTCAGTTGTAGCTGGCAAAAAGGAAACTCTTGGCAGAAGGGGCCTGGACACGGACTTAAGAGCAAATGTTGAAAGGTGAGAGGCTAGCAGGTGGTGTAAACCTAGACGAGATTTCTTGGACTATCCCTGGGCAAGTGTGTTAGGAAAAATGAGGGAGGGCGCTCGCAGTGTGAGAGGTTTTGCATTATTGCTATGGTTCTGCTGAAAGGCCAATGCCTTGACACGGCTATTTAGTAACAGGCATGATAGTTACTGAATAAGAAATAGAGCCAATGGACAGGTGATATTTGTAGCACAAATCCATGGCCCTAATCCTTGATAACCTACACGCCATGCAAGTGTGTATGAGTGAGTCTTTGGGGGTCTGAATGTATTACTTAACACTTTTCCTTCTAATTGCCCATCTTTTTCTTGTTGTTTGTTTTTTTGAGATAGCATCTCACTCTGTCACTCTGGGTAGAGTGCCGTGGTGTCATAGCTCACAGCAACCTCAAACTCTTGGAGTTGAGCAATCCTCTTGTCTCAGCCTCCCAAGTAGCTGGAACTACAGGTGCCCACCACCAAGCCAGGCTACGTTTGGTAGAGACAGGGTCTTGCTCTTGCTAAGGCTGGTCTTAAACTCTTGAGCTCCGGCAATTTACCCACCTCAGCCTCCCCCAGCCTAACCTGCCCATCTTAATCTCAGTTCTAAATTCCAACAGCTCAGGAGGTGGCTGTCAGTGGGCACCCTGACAGTGCCTGAATGTATAGAGAGGGGCTGGCCCGGGGCTGGGATTCTGCTTCCTCACTATTCACTCTCTGAGCCTCAGTTTCTTCATATGTAAAATGGACGTCACTCCATCTACTCAGAGTTGCTGTGAGGAAGAATGAGGTAACATCTATAAAGTGCCCACAAGTGCTGAAAGGTCTCAAAGACATTGTTAGGGATCAAATATCTGCTACGATGAGGTCCCAAAGCACAGCTTCTTACCCCTGCAGCTCCCTTGGGTAGAGAGCATTATTTATACCTGTACAGACTTCATCTGCTCACTCACTGAACGCAGCCTCCCGGGAGAAGCCAGGGGTGCTGAGCCCTGGGACTACAGGTAAAATGAAGGCACAGTCCTAGCTCTCAAGGAGCTGACAATATTTGCTGGAGGAAAGAACAGCATCATGGAAAACAAATGGTCACAGATGCTGTGACTTGAAGGCCAGCTGAGAATGCAAAGGAGGAGTGACCATTTCTCACCAGTGGGCGGGGGAGGGAAGGACCAGAAAGACTTCCCAGAGGACCTTTTGAAATCCCTGCAGCTTGCCACGTAGGCAAGGGAGAACGGGAGCGCAGGGAACAATAGCATCAAAGTGTCCACTGCACAGCCTGTTCTGAGAAGGGGCCTGTGGCTTGTGGGGCTGGAGGGCTGCGTGGGGGCAAAGAGGACGAGAGACAGAGGCTACAGAGGAGAGGCAGGGGCCTGGAGGCCATCAGGAAGCAAAAACAGCAAGTGTGGACTCCTCTCCTGGGAACTGTCTGCCAGTGGGAGAAAGATGAGCATTAGTTACTGGAGAGACATTGTCGGAGACTTTCTTTAAAGTAGGAGATGTGAGCACACTCTTAGGCTGTGTGGGAGTGAAGAAGGGGGAGTTGACAATATGAAAGAGAGAGGAATTACCCAGTAGAGCCAGCTCCTGGGCCTCGGATCATGGGAAAGGAGGGATCCGGAGTCCAGGGCAACTGTGGGCCTTCAGCAAGGGGCTGCTGCCTCTGCCTCTGAGCCTGGCATTCTGGAGGGGCAAGCGAGAGTGCAAAAGGGAGTGTGTGTAGTGAGGACAATGCTTCAGTGCTTGTCCCTGCAAGCCTGGGTTTCCTCGATGGTATCAGCTGAGCGAAAGGGGGATAGGACCAGAGAAGAGAGCAGAGAAATTGTGGAATATTTGTCGGGGACATGGGCGAGCTTACTGGCTACATTAAAGGGTTGCCCAGGAAACTGAGGGCCCAGCAGAGGCCACAGATCTTATACTTGGGGTTGCTCCAAGGCACTCATTTGGGGTTTACTTCATCTGAACTCAATTGAGAGAAGGCATAAGGCAAACGGTTAGATTGATTCAAGGATGAGATTTTATTGATTCAAGGATGAGATTTTATTGGAGAGTCATGGTTGAGGGCAGGATGTGAAGACACTAAGGGTGCTGGGGGGAAAGAAGGTTAACAGTGGCGTATCACAGGGCTGGCAAGAGAGGTGAAGCCTCCTGGGGAAGATTAACAAAAAGTAGTCAAGCAATGGCTGGTCTAAGTGTGGTCAAACAGCAAGCAGGCTGGGAGCAAGGGGCTGAGCTCACTGGTGGGTAGGAGGCTGCGACTGCAGATTCGTACACTGGGGTTTTGGGTAAGGGTGGTGGTGAGTTTAAAGGCTTACAAGACCCAGGGGGTGGCCTGGGAACCAGCTACAATGGAGTTAAGATAAAAACTTTCTGGTCTCTGGAATGTCACCGGCAAACTTGATGCTGGGGCCCTGGAGGGTCATGACCTGGATAATGATATTACTCATCAGTAGGTCAGGACTCAGCAGGCACCTGGCTTTTGCGAACTCTGCTGTGGTTGGCCAATGGAATCCTAAAATGTCTGCAACCGGGAAGTGTGCGTGGTTCCATTAACAGAAATGGGAAGGACACCTTAGACATTGATTAAAGAACAGTTAGTTCCCAAATCGCGCACCCAGGCACTGTGCTGCAATGCAGCAACTACACAGGATGCGGTGGGATATTTTTAGTTCTGTAGGGAAGCACAGCAACCTCCATCAGACACCATTCAAACTATTAGCTTGAAGTTTTTCACCGTTTCAAGATAAATGGTGTTATGTTCCTTCAGATGACTTCACATTTCTTCAAAGCTAAGTTGGTGGAGGTGGCTATGATAAAAAGCAAGTACTAAGGGAAGATAGGTGTGTACCAGGGAATGGGCATACTGATTCACACACCCATGAATACGTAATGTCATTAGGTAGGGATGAAATAAAATACACCTTTTCTTTCCATTTATATGTATTGTTTCTTAAAACAACTACCAAGTTATTAGGACATACATAATAAGCTGTTTGGCCCTAACCACTTAACAAATGGAACTTTGGGGTGTTTCTTTCAGCAGAGAAGTAACGAGGGAAGCTAATGGGTTACCCAAGCTTGGGCTTCTGCTATGATATTTTAAATCATAGAAAGTTTAAAATAACTGTTCTCAGTTTACAAAGGACACAAAGTTAAGGAGTTTTGTCAAAGGCCACCAGTTGTTGGTAGAACAAGAACTAGACCCAGGTCTCATCATTCTCTGCCTAATGTTCCTTTCTGTTGAAAACAACTAGCCTCGTTGATTCATTCCTAGCATTTCTGTAATTAAAAATTAATTTATTTTCTCTCAAAAGCCTTATTTATAGAGGTGAAGAACAACTTCGAATTGAGAAATGTGCTGGCTGTTCCTCCTTGGCATGAGTCACTATTGGTATTTGGTCATATTAACTATAACACATCCTGGCTTGCTGTGTCACATGAAAGGCCCTCTTAGTCCACGTTGCATAGTTATACCTGAGGATGAGGAATTTATAAAGAAAAGAGGTTCATTTGTCTCATGGTTCTACAGGCTGTACAAGCATGGTGCCAACAGCTGCTTCTGGAGCCTCCAATCAGGGCAGAAAATGAAGAGGTAGCAGGCCTGTCCCACGGGGAGAGAGGTGGCAGGAGAGGTCGGAGGAGGTGCCAGAGGCTTTTTCAAACAACCAGCTCTATTTTTTGTTTTTGTTTTATTGAGACAGAATCTCACTTTGTCACCCTTGGTAGAGTCCCATGGCATCATAATTCACAGCAACCTTAAACTCCTGGGCTCGAGTGGTTCTTTTGCCTCAGGCTCCCTAGTAGCTGGGACTATAGGCGCCCACCACAATGCTAGGCTATTTTTGTTTATTTGTTTGTTTGTTTGTTTGTTTGGCAGGCCGGGGCTGGAGCATGTGGCTGGCACCCTAACCCCTGAGCAAACCACCGGCTCTGGAATGAACTATAGAGGGAGATTCATTCTTCATTTCCCCAGCCTTTCAGGAGGGATACACCCACGTGGCTCAAACACCTCCCACCCAGCCCTCCTCCAACATTGGTGATCAAATTTCAACAAGAGATTTGGAGTGGACAAATATCCAAACCCTATCAATCTCATAAGTAAATGAGAGTAACCTCCTTCAAATCATGATTTAGTAATATTAGAGAAGCCAACAAATTTCTAGGGAGTCACTTTTTATAATTAGATGAGCTAACTGAAACGCCTATCACATGGACTGAGGGAGGGCGACTGGGCCTTCTTAAGCTCCCTGAAGGCTCCAGGGCAAGTTCAGGGAGGCAGAGGGGAGGGGAGGGCTCTGCTTCCTTCCTCTGGCTCCTTCACCCTGCCTGGTCAGTATAGTTGGTTTCTCTCTGCAGCTTGCTTGCTACAGTTGTCCCTTTTCCCTTCTGTCTGTTTCAGGTGGTCCCAATTGTGATGTACAACTAGTCTTCCGATAGAATTCCCCAAGGCAACATCTGTATCAGACCTACACCAATGGTAAGAGTGAAGGCACCTCGCAGAATGGTAATCAACTAGTTTTAGAAATCACTGTTTGGAGAAGTCACCAGCCATTTCTCCCTTTGAAACATTTCTCATTTGCCAGATTCCTCCAGGCTCTACTTTCCATCATCTTCCACAGGCCACTTCTTTCATCTCCCTTTCCAAAGTCCATCCCCTAACCCCCGGCAGTAAGTTGCAAATTGCTCCCATTTTGATAATTAGAGAATGGAATCCCTTTTGTCACATCTCATCAAACTGGCCCCAGACCCAGCTTCTCACTCCACTAGACCTCTCCAAACTAATCAAGGTGTCAACATCCCATTTTCATGTTTACCATGAATCATACAACTTCAGGGTTGCTTTAAAATTGACAGACCTTTTTGCATTAAAAGGTACACTTTACAAACTAAAAGAAAGTATGTGAAAAACAAAGTGATTTTTTAAAACATCAGCTGCAAATGTTGCTGTCTTGGTCTCTCTGTCTATCAAGTTACCATGCCACTCTTTGTGAAGAATGAATGGGTTGTTGATGATAGTCTTAGACCCAGAAATGACACCCAGGAGCATGGCCTGATTTCTTTCCTGTTCAAGATGCAGGAGGTGTGACCCAAAGCTGGAGCAGCAGGCCGGGCATCTGAGAGCTTTATGACAATAAGTCAGTGCCGCTGTTGACACATGAAGCTTCAGTGGCCTAGCCAAACTGATCAAATATAAACCCAATTTCCAATTTGCAGGGTTGGGTGGACTAACAAATTGTATCACAGGCTTTGCACCGCAGCCTTTAAGAAAACGGAGCTGTTGCCATGAACCTGACCCTCCCTCTGTCTCTAGCGCCTTATCTTCACTATTAATACATAATCCAGGAGAAGTGCTGACCCTTCCCAGGACAAGTAGATGGCATAGGATCGGGGGATGGGGGGGGGGCTACAACCCCAGTGACAATAGCTAATGATGGTAATAGTGGATAAATTTTGAGGATCCTCTGTTTGATCTAGGCACCTTTACAGACACTGTCTTCTTTAATTCTCACAATAGCCCTGAAAAGTAATTAGTGTTTTTATCCCTGTGTGTCAGGATAGTTTTATGAAATATTTACCAATGTATTTTTCATCTATAATGGCTTCTATTCGCCTAGTTACCTTCTGTTTGCCCAAAATATACCTTGGCAATCATAGCACTTGGAATAGGATTGGTATGGCATAGAAGAAAATCAAAAACAAAAACAAAAATGTTCTCCTTGGCACCCTCAACGATCCACTTCTTTTTCTGCTCCATCATCGTCGGTAACTGTTTACTACATTCCAGACAGGAAGAAGAGGCAAAAGACAAAACAGGCAGTTGCTCGCTGAGTCTACCACCCACCTTCCTCTTAAATTGCTTTCTTGGAAGCTACATCTAGTGGCATTTTCTTACATCTCATTGGCAGAAAAAGATCACATTGTTACACTCTGTCTATGAGGGATTCAGCAAAAATGTATAATTTTAGCTACTCACAGTGCCTCTCAATAAGAGGAATGCAAATTAAAATTGCATGAAGTACTTTTTTTGTACAGATAATATCGCCAAAAATCAAAAGGTTTGATAACTCTGTGTTGGAAGGGGTATAAGTAAAAATAGCTCAACAGTTCCTGTGGGAGTGTAAATTTATACAACTTCTACAAAGAACAACTTAGCAAAATCTACTCAAATCACAAGTGCAGATGCCCTTTGACTCAGCAATTCTACTCCTAGGAAATTTGCTATCAAGTCATGAAAAGACATCAAGGAAATATAAACGCATATCACTAAATGAAAGAAGCCAATTTGAAAAAGCTACACATGGTATGATTTCAACTATATGACATTCTGGGAAAGGCAAATGGAAACAGTAAAAAGATCAATGGCTGCCAGGAGTGAAGGGGGGAGGAAGGATGCGTAGCAGAGAACACAGGATTTTTAGGACAGTGAAACTACTTCATACGATACTATAATGATGGACACATATCATTATGCATCTCATAATCCTATGGGTTTGGACAAATACCAAGGGGGAACCCTAATGTAAACTATGAATTTGGGGGAACACTGATGTGCCAATGTAGGTTCATTAATTGTAACAAATCAAATCTAGCGCGGAGTATTCGTAGTGGGGCTGACTATGTGTGTATGGTAATGGCAAAAATACTAGAACTCTCTGTATCTGCCATTTAATTTTGCCATGAATATAAAATTGTTTTAAACAATATAGTCCATTACAAAATAAATATATATGTATGTATTTGCTTGTACATGCTTAAAGTAGTTTTAGAAGGATATATAAGAAACTGAAAATATTTATTCCCTGTGGTAAAGGTACAGCTGATATTAATATCAGATAAAAGCATTACAAGAAAAACCTTATAAGCCATTTTCATTTATAAATATAGATCCAAAACTTTAAATTACTAACAAATGGAGTAGTATTTGTATAAAAGAAATTCATCATGACATATTTGTCCTCAGAGGGCAAAAATGGTTCAACATTAGAAAATAGTTAATAGGTTTAAAAATTGCAACTATCTGAAAAAATACTGGACCGTCACTTCCTTAAATATAGATTTGTAATATTTAAAACAATTAACCAACATAAATACAAAACACCTTTCTTAACTTCATGGATGTTAACTACTAGAAATCAATAGCATGCATCATACTTAACAGCGAAATATTAGAAGAATTTTCAATAAAATTGTGGTAGAACACAGACCTTTATTCACTTAACTTCATTTAGTATTATTCTGGTACTCCAGACAACACAACAAAACAAAAAGAGGATAACACCGGCATAAAACAAAACAAAACAAAAACATCATTATTTTAAATATATATATATACCAAAAATAAAAATCTAAAAGACTTAATTGAAAACTTCTAGCTACTAAATGTATTTAGTAAAACACTGGATATGATAAGAATAAAAAAATTAATAACATTTCCATTTATCTACAATAACCAAGCATAAAAAAATAACAATGATATCCTTCAAAATATCAGCAAAACTATAAAATATCTAGGAATACACTTCATCAGATGTATGTACAACCTATATAAGAAAAACCTTAAAACTTTCTTGGAGAATATGAAAGGAGACTTGAATAAAGAAAGATGTATACAATGTTCATGGATGAGAAGACTCAAACTATGTATGAGATAGTTCTCCTCAAATTTATTTATAAACTTAATGCAGTGCCAGTCCAAATCCCAAAGATTTATTTATGTAACTTGAAAAGTTGACTCTAAAATTCCCATGACAAAAGTGTAAATGCTAAGAAAAGTAAGGACAATTTTAAGAGAGAAAATTTTAAGGAAGCTCTTGATTATTAGTTATTGAAGCATAACATAAAGCCATACTTATTAAAATAATATAATGTTCTTTTGAGGGAGGGAGACAGAGTCTCATCCTGTGGCCCTAGGTAGAGTGCCATGGCATCTTTATAACTCACAAAACTTATAAGCCATTATAAGCAACCTCAAACTCTTGGGTTCAGGTGATCCTCTTACCTCAGCCTCTCAGGTAGCTAGGACTACAGGTGCCCACCATGATGCCCAGCTAGTTTTTCTATTTTTAGTAGAGATGGAATCTCGCTTTTGCTCACGCTGGACTCAAACTCCTGAGCTCAAGCGATCTACCTCCCTCAGCCTCCCAGAGAGCTAGGATTACAGATGTGAGCCACCATGCCCAGAAAAATATTATAGTATTCTTGAAGGAATAGATGAATATATTAATGACATAGAATATAGTTCAGAAACAAAGTATTGAATATAGGGGAATTTAGTGTTTGATAAAGTCAGGAAATGAAAGAATATACAATAAAAAGTGTTGGAAAAAATGGTAAAATATCTGAGGGAGAATTCTAAGTTAAAGCCCTACTATACATTATTCACAAAAAAGAATTCTTCTTCTTCTTTATTTATGTATTTATTTATTTATTTATTTATTTATTTTGAGGCAGAGTCTCAAGCTGTTACCCTGGGTAGAGTGCTGTGGCATCACAGCTCATAGCAACCTCAAATTCTTGGGCTTAAGTGGTTCTCTTGCCTTAGCCTCCCTAGTAGCTGGGACTACTGGTGCCCACCACAATGCCTGGCTATTTTTGTTGTTGTTGTCACAATTGTCATTGTGTTTTAGCTGGCCTGGCCAGCCTCAGTGTATGTGGCCGGCACCCTACCCACTGAGCTATAAGTGCTGCCCAACACAAAAATGAATTCTAAGGAATAAAACTTATGAGTATTACAAATAATAGGCAAATCTGAAGACAAAAACTTGAAGTTAAAAAAGCCATTCTAAAAAGCTACCAAAGCAGAAGCCAAAGGAAAACACTGATAAATTTGACTAATTTATCAGATTTACATACTTCATTACAACAAAACGCACTAACCAATAATAACTTAATATAAACAATGGTTAAAAACAATTTCTCTGACATAGAAAATAATCAAAGACTTAATATCAGTATTAAAGAACTCCTATAATTAATAAGAAAAATTCAAACAACCCAAGCATTAAAGTGGGCACAGAATATAAATACAACTCACAGAAGAGATATGTAATATGAAATAACAATATAAAAAGATGCTCAACCTCCCTACGTAATCAAAAAAAGTATTAAAACAACAATGAGGAAGCTGATTCCACGTAAAATGAAGCAAGCACACACGTTTTGACTTTTCGAATCCTGGATAAACAAATAAATAGCAATAGGCAGCCCAAGGAAAAACACCAATCAAAGCATCAGCAAACTGGAAATAAGTTTACCAATTTTTTTCCCTGTTGTTTTTTCCTGGCCTAAACTCTGCTGGAAAATCTGAAGTAAGCACTGCATGTAGGTATGACGCGCTTCAGGGGAAAACCTTTTGTCCTCACTCAGGGAGTCAGGATTCTAAAGCCCAGAGGGAGGGAGGTAAATGCTTCATATTTCTCTCTCCTTTTTCTTCACTCTCTTGCACACCCACAAGGCCATCCTGCAGTGGTGGCAATGGCCACCAATAATAGCAGTAACGATCGCTTTCAGGAGCCAATTCTAAGAGAAGATAAATTTCCTCTCCAATTAGGGCAGCAAAGGTTCCGTGAAGATGGGACCAAACCCCATTGCCTTTTTTTTTCTGTCTTTCTGTCCTTTTGTTACTTGTAGATAAGAGTGGTTTTTGCATGGAAGATCTAAAGGCAATGGGGATGTACTGGGGAGATCACAGAGAGGGAGGAGCTGAGGACAGTGACCCAGTAAACTTCCGGGCTCACCCAACCCATGCATGCTAGGATCCAATCCTAATAAAAATATGGAAGACTGAGAAGTGAGCTAATAAATAGACCTCTCCCTACCTCGCAGAATGACCACTTGGTGGCGCATGCATGGGCTAGATCTGAAGAGCATTGCCAAGACTGGAAACTAAAGGAACATTGTAAGCACAACCTGCAGAAGGCAGCTTGAAACGTGTGGTCTAACCTCCAATTAATTCCCCACTAAAACAAGAACATCAACAATGTTCATAGGATTCAATAAAGGCCTAGGATCTCATAACTTAATATGCAAAATGTCACAAATACAATTCAAAATTAGTACATGACCAACCAAGATATTTTAAACTCATATAGAAAAAGCCAATAGACACCAACAAGGAGTTGACATAGATACTGGAATCATCTCAAGAAGATCTTAAAGCAATTATAAAAATGCTTGAAACAGCAATGAGAACACTCTCAAAATAATTGTTAAAAGAACAAAGAATCAGCAAAGAAATAGAAGATAAAAAGAAGAATTACATGGAAATTTTAGAACTGAAAAATAACACAAATGAAATTTAAGAAGAAGATAGATGAATAGAAATATTTCAGTGTGACCAACAGAAGGGAAAAAAACGATTGAAGAAAACAAGAACAGAGCCTCAGGAACACATGGGACAGCAAAAAAAGGTCTAACATGTGTTATCATCAGAGTCCTATAAGGAGGAAAGAAAGAGGGAAGTGCTGAAAAAAATTCTGAAGACATACTGGTTGGAAACCTCCCAAGTTTGGGAAAAGACAAACTTAAAAGTTTCGAGAAGTTAAATGAACCCCAAACAGGATTAATCTGAAGAAATGGACACCCAGGCAAATCATATTGAGACTGCTAAAAATTAAAGACAAAGAAACACACTTGAAAGTGATAAGAGAAAAACAATACCTTACCTATCAGAGAAAATTCAAATTTTTCAGATTTTGCATCAGAAATCATAAAGGCCAGAAGCAAAAGCACAGCACTTTTAAAGAACTAGAATAAAACAACTGTCAACCTAGAATTCTATTTCCAGCAAAAAATATCCTTCAGAAATGAAGATAAAGTAAAGAGAATTTCAGATGAAAGAAATCAGAAAGAATTCATACAGCCCATGTACATGCTCTCAAAAGAATTGCTAAAGAAAGTCCTTTAGATAGAAAGAAATGATACCGGCTCCGCGCCTGTAGCACACTAGTTACGACAGCCACATACACCCACGTTGACTGGTTCGAACCTGGCCTGGGCCAGCTAACCAACAATCACAACTGCAATGAAAAATAACCGGCGTTGTGGTGGGCGCCTGTAGTCCCAGCTACTTGGGAGGCTGAGGCAAGAGAATAGCTTGAGCCCAAGAGTTTGAGGTTGCTGTGAGCTGTGATGCCACAGCACTCTACCGAGGGCAACAGCTTGCGACTCTATCTCAAAAAAAAAAAAGAAAGAAAGAAAGAAATGATACCAAAAGAAAACTTGAAACACTAGAAATGATGAAACTGTAATAGAAAGAATAAATACATGGGTAAATAAACTGTTTTCTCCTAAGTTACTTAAAATACGACAATTGAAAGCAAAAGTTATAACACTATCTGGAGTTTTCAATGTACATTGTATATAATATATAAAACAACTGCTGTATAGTATATTGTAGAGAGGGCAAAGGAACCTACATGGTAGCAAGATTTCTACATTATAATTGAGGTGGCAAAATATTCATTCTAAGTAGACATTAAAAGTTATGAATGTATTTTGTTGCTTCTAACATTATTATAAAATATATACTCAAAGAACTGTATGTCTTTTGTAATCTAATTGTTGATATGACATTCCATCACCCTTGTTGTATTCTGTTTATTAGGTTCAAGTAACTAGGTTTAGCCTCCAGTCAAGAGGAGGAAATTATGTGTATAAGGGCATAAATAATAGCAAGTGAAATCACTGGTGGCCACTTTAGAGTCTGCCAGCCACAAGTGGTTTTATCAACATCAAACTAGACTTCAGGGCAAAATAATTTCCCCAGAATAAAGAAGAACATTACCTATTCCTAAAAGGGTCAATTCACCAAAAAGAACCAACAATACTAAATGTGTGTACACCTAACAATAGAGCTTCAAAATATATGAAGCAGAAATGAACAGAAATGAAAGAAGAAATACATAAGTTAGTAAGAGATCTAGTAGACAAGCAGCAAGGATATAAAAGGCATCATCCACCGAATGATCTAATTATTAAATAAAACCAGCAGAACACAATTTTTTCAAGTGAACATAAATCATTCCCCAAGATAGACCAAACCCAGGGTCATAAAATAAATATTAACATATTTAAAAGAATTGCAATCACATAAAATACATTTTCAGACAATAATGGAATGATACTAGAAATCAACAGAAGGAAGGTAGCAGGAAAATTGTGAAACACTTGGAAATGCAAAACACTTGAAACTAATTCATAGGTCAAAAAAGGAAATTTCAGTAAGACTGCTGAGAAGGAAAATGCAACGTATGCAAATTTGTGGAACACACCTTGGCTGTGCTTAGAGGGAAATTTATAGCACTAAAATGCCTACATAGTATTAGAAAGAGAACAAGGCGTCAAATAAATCATCTAAGCTTGTACTGGAGGAAACTAGCAAAAGAGCAAAATCAACACAAATCAAATAGAAGAAAGTAAATTATAAAGATCAAGGAAGAAGTCAATGAAACCCAAAACACAAATATAATAGAGAAAAACAATCTCTAAGTTGCTTCTTAGAAAAAAAATCAATACAATTGATAAGCCTCTAGCAAGACTGATAAAAATAAGACACAAATTACCAATATCAGAAATGAAATAGGGATATCACTGCCAACCTCCCAGACATTAAAAGAATAATACAGTAATAGTATAAGTAACTCTGTTCACAAAAATCTGACAATATAGATCCAATGGGCCAATTCCTTAATCATGTATTCATATATTTTTTATTTTTTATATTTTTCTCATGAACACTTCTAATACCATACCAATTCCTTAAAACACAAACTACTAAAACTCACGATGAAGTGGATAACTGAATAATCCTACAACTATCAAAGAAATTGGATTTGTAGTTAAAAACCTTCCAAAACATAATCTTTAAGTCCAGATGAGATTCAGTGTAAAATTCTACAAAAGTCTTGTAAAGAAGTATGCATAACACCAATTCTACACTTTCTCTTAAACAAAATAGAAGAGCATCTTTGGGCAAGTTTGGGCTCTTTTTCAAAAAAAAAGAAAGAATGAAAATAGAAAAGCAATACTTTCCAACTCATGTAACAAGGCCAACATCATACCAATAGCAAACCACAAAAGAGTACAAAAAGAAAACTATAGACCAATATTCCTCATGAACATAGATGAACAAATTATTAACAAATGGAATACAGATATATGTATATAAAACCCTCATCACAATTAAGTGGGGTTTATCCTAGGAATGCAAAGCTGATTTAATATTTGATCCACAGAATTCATCGTATTAACCATTTAAAGAACAAAAACCTTGAGATCTTATCAATAGATGCAGGAAAGCACTTGAAAAAATACAACATCCATTTATAATAAAGATCATCAGTAAATTAGATTTAGGAAGGTAACTTCCTTAACATGATAAGGGGCATCTACAAACATAAATACACAAACAAACAAAAGAATTCCTTTAGCTCATGTAATACTTAATGGTAAAAGATTCTCCCCCCCTCAACACTTCTCCCTCCCCCATCCTCTGACACTGAGATGCTTTCCCTCTAGGATTGGAAAGAAAACTAGGATATCCATCTGGGATATCCATTCTCAATGCTCTCATTCAACATCATACTGGAGGTCTTACCAAGTGCAATAACACAAGGAAAAGAAATAAAAGGCATGTAAATTTTAAAGGAAAAACTAAAGCTGTCTCTATTCACGGATGACATGATTACCTAATAGAAAATCCCAAGGCTCTATCAAACACCAGTGAACAAAGTGAATTTAGCAAGATTACAAGACACAATGTCAACACAAGAAAGTCTGTTGTATTTCTGTATGCTAGCAATACTAACAATATACAGTTGGAAACTGAAATTAAATAAGTCATAGCATTTACAATAGCAAAAAAAGAAAGAAATGCTTAGATATATGTCTTTGTTTTTAACAAAACCTGTACAGAATATGTATGCTGATGAAAGAAATCAAAGAGGACCTAAAATAAATGGAGAGGCGTACAATGTCCATGCATGGAAGATTCCACATGCTAAGGATATGAGTTCTGCCTAAGTTGATCTCTAGATCTAATGAAGTACCCATGAAAATCTCCGCATGCTTTTCTGCATAAATTGATAAAAAGATTCTCAGAGAACCCAGAATGGCCAAGCAACTTTGAAAAAGGATAAAGTTGTATAGATCTGACCATATAATGTCAAAACTTACTATAAAGTATTCAAAAAAGTATGGTACTGATGAAGGAATAGACAAATAGATCAATGGAATATAACAGAGGTCAAAAATAGACCCATACTAATTTAGTTATCTGATGTTTAACAAAGGCATAAAAGCAATTTAATAAAGAAAGGTTAGTCTTTCAACCAATGGTTTTAAACCAATTGGTCATATGCAAAACAGTAAACCTTGCCCTATACCTCAAGCCTTATATAAAAGTTAAATGAAAATGTATCACAGGTTTAAATTTAAAATATAAAGCTGTTCTATAATCCCAGCACTCTGAAAGGCTGAAGCAGATAGATTACTTGAGCTTCAGAAGTTCCAGACCAGCCTGAGCAATAGTGAGACGCTTCATCTCTAAAAAAACTAGTCAATCATAGTGGTGGGTGCCTGTAGCCCAGCTACTTGGGAGGCTGAGGCAAGAGGATCTCATGAGCCTAAGAGTTTGATGTTGCTGTGAGCTGTGATGCCACGGAACTCTACCAAAGGTGATGAAGTGAAACTATCTATAAAAAAAAAAAAAAAAAGCCCACTTAAAATAAAATAAAATAAAATAAAATGTAAAACTAGTAAAACTTCTAGAATAAAACATAAGAGAAAATATTTATAACCTGGATTGTGTGACTAATTCTTAGACACGACATCAAAAGCATGATTCATAAAAGGAAGACTGATAGAGTGGAGTTTAGCAGAAATAAAAACTTTTCCTCTGAGAATGAAATGGCAAACTACAGACTGGAATCAAATTATTTGTAAATCACAATTCCAGTAAAGGACGTCTATCCATAATATATAAAGAATTCTCAAAACTCCACAATAAGAAAACAAATCAATTAAAAAACAAGCAAAAGATTTGAACCAGCATATCACCAAAGAAGATATAAGGATGGCAAATAAAAGATATTCACAAGTCTTTAGCAAAACACAAGTTAACGATCACAATGAGATACCACCACACACTTATCAGAATGGATAAATTAAAAAATCCTGAAATACTAAGTGCTGGCTGATGAGGATGCAGCGCGGCTGAAACTCACACATTGCTGATGGGGCTTCCAAACGGCACAACTACTCCTGGAAAATCGTTTGGCAGTTTCCTGTATTAAATACACACTTATCATTTGACGCAGCAATCCCACTCCTAGAAATTTACTGTTGAGAAACGAAATGTATATTCACATAAAAACCTGTATACAAATGTTTAGAAGAGCTATATTCACAATTTTGAAAAACTAGAAACACCGCAAATGTCCTTCACTGGATGAATAAATGAGAAAACTCTGGTGTAACCATACAGTGGAGTATTACTTAGCAACAGTAGGGAACAAACCATTGATATCATGTAGCACCTCTCACAAATTTCAAAAGCATTATGCTTAGTAAAAGAAGCCAACCCTAAAAGGTTGCACACTGTATAATTCCATTTATGTGACATTCTCAAAATGATAACAATGTAGTGATGGAGGACAGACAAGTGGTTGCCGGGGGTTAGAAACAGAGGGAAGGTATCCTAACTGTGAGTGAGTAAAAATCCCTAGAACGACACAACTGAACAACAAAACAAAACAAAAAAAACTAATTTTAATGTAGATGATTTTTAAAAATAGAATGTTATAAAGCAAAAAAAAAAGTTTTTTAAAAAACTCTAATTTTTTTATACCCTAATTTTTTATACTAAGATTAGCAAAACGTAACACACTTAATAACAGCCATTATCAAGGCAAGGTTTGGAGAATATCAATGCTTTAGAACACGACCACTAGGAGACCAAATTGGTAAGCTATTTTTTTTAGAACATTATTTAATACCTCATGACCCAGTGATCATAACTTTTGTGTAGAAGAGTAAGCATACATATCCAAAGAAGTTTTTACAGGGATCTTTATTCTGGCATCATTTGTAATCACAAAACATTGGAAACATCCTAAAGTCTGTCAGGAGAGGAATGGCCAGGAACATATATCTACGTGCTGGCAAACAATACACCATGTAAGAAGAATGAGGCAAATCTATTTGTATTGGCATGGAAAGAGCCCCCAAACATATCTGGAAGTGGAGAAAAAAAGCAAATTGGAAGTCAATGCATACAGCATGTTACCACTCATACATAAAAAAGAATACTTTGTAAGTACACACATAGGAAATATAGTAGGAAGTCTGTAAGATTCACAATAAATTAGGACCGGTACTTTCTGTGAGACTAGATGTGATAGAGCTGCTAACGGGATTTCTGCTTTTCTTTTTTCTTTACATTGAATTTGCATGACTTATATATTAAAAATAACTTTTTTAAAGAGGGAACACGCTCTAGATAGACTAAATGTTTCTTTCCCTCCAAAATTCGTATGTTGAAACTTAATCCCCAACATGATGGAATTAGAAGGTGGGGCCTTTGAGAGGTGATTAAGTCATGAGGGCAGAGACCTCTTGAATGGGATTAGTGCCCTTATAAAAGGAACACTCCTGAGCCCCCTCCTCCCTTCCACCATGGGAAGTCATAGAGAAAAGCTGGCTCCAGCCCAGCACTGGTCCAGGAGCCTCCTGGTTTCCAAGGGCAATGTGTGGCTGGGCCCAGGGGCAGAGTCTTAGGGTGAGACAGAGTCCCCAGCTCAGGCCGGGGCTCTCCTGCCTGGCCATCCCTTACTAGCCTGTGCTGCAAGGCTGGTTCAAAATTCACCTCCTCCAACAAGCTTTCCATGAGTGCTTTTGCGCCTAGGAACCCCTTCAATATTTACGAAGTGAGTTTGGCCTGCAATTCATCCTTTCAAGTTTCTGCAACTCCTTGAGACCTCACATGTATACACTCTAGCAATTACTGTCATTGTAACCTCTACCCGTTTCTTTTCTATTCATCCTAATTTACTCAACTGGATGCTAAACTCTGTCAGGACAAAGGCCATCTTTTTTTTTTTTTTTTGGTGACAAAGTCTCATTCTGTTGCCTAGGCTAGAGTGCCCCATTGCCAGCCTAGCTCATAGCAACCTCAACCTGCTGGGCTCAAGTGATTCTCCTGCCTCAGCCTCCCAAGTAGCTGGGAAGACAGGCACTCACCATGATGCCCAGCTAAGTTTTCTATTTTTTCAGCAGAAACAGGGTCTCACTCTTGCTCAGGCTGGTCTCAAACTCCTGACCTCAAGTGATCCTCCCTCCTCTGCCTCCAGAGTGTTAAGATTATAAACATGGGCCACCACACCCAGCTTCATACATTTCTCTTGGATCTTTTTCTCATCTGGCACAAAGCTAAATACACAGCAAGGACATACTACATTAAAAGCAACATCATGTGCTAGGCCTTCAAGATGATCTCAAGCTCCTGAGCTCAAGTGATCCACATGCCTCAGCCTCCCAGACTGCTAGGATTACAGGCAGTAGTCACCGCCACCACCACGCCCCGCCAAGCCTTTAAAATGAAAGCTCGGCCTAAGTGCTCGTCCAGTGGTTTATTCACAGAGACCCACTGGTCACATCTTGGGTGTTTATATCCAGCTGCCTCATTTGCTTGCCCAGGCGCTGGCCCTGACCTCTGGCCCCTTCCTCATCTAGAATGCAGTCTCGTGGGAATCATCACACCTCCGTACTGTTGGTTTCACATGCAATGCTGCTTCTTAGTTTGCAAATATTTTCTAGAACCTCACTGTTTCTTGGGTCAGTCCCCCTGGTTTTCCCTCTCACTGCCAAGTGAGACATCCTGGATGGATAAATGTATGGATGGAAGGAAGGAAAGATGATGGATGAACGAACAACACAGCTTGCTGCCTCCATAGACCTCACCAGACTCGTTACTGGCACTAATTACCACCTGCTGTGCCTTTGCCTGGCTCTCTCTTCCACCTGCTGAATTCCTACCAAACCTCCAAGGCCCATATCCAAGCCCACTTTATTTGACAATTTTCAACATATACTTATTGACTAGCTAATATACCCAATAATGAGGAACGGCATTTTGTAATCCTCCCAACTCAGCGAGATAGTTCTCTTTTCTGAATCTCTGCAATACCTCTGGTCCACATCTCCTGTTGTATTTGTCATAATCGACCTGGTCTCATCCGTTTATGTCCTTGCCTTTGCCACCATCCCTCATTAGACTGGAAGCGGTTAAGGGTGACTTTTTACACATGGCTCTCTCTCTTTATATTTCTGGCATCCCTCAAGGGCAGAGTTTTGTGGCTAGGAAGGTTCAGTGTGTGTTTCTGATGTGACTCAATTCACTAAATTGAGTTACATGGCTAGATAAATGGATGGATGAATGAAACTATTAATACAAGGCTCTGCAAATCTCCCCACCGTGCCCATCTACGCTTCTTCACAGAATAGACCTTCAGTCAATGCTGTTGACAGACTGATTGATGTGTTTGAAAACGAAGAGTGATTCCTGGTGAGTCAGAGGTTTTCATTTGCTCGATGTGTTTTGGCTTCAAACCCTAAAACAGTCATGTCCGAGGTTTCAAAACCAGAACTGCAATCACCTTCCTTCTAGAGCCAGGTTGCCACAGAGAAGGGGCCTAGAGAATAAAAATGCTTCTGAATGGATAGATCCGAGGTATATCTGAAGATAGAAAATTCCAAAGGCTTTCCTGGACTGCCTCTAGGACAGGCCCTATTATTAACCTCCTCTGTGAGGCCGAGTTTCTGTCTGGCCTTGCACGCCTGAAATGATTTTCTCTGGGACTCATGCCGTGGCTTTGTAGGCCACAACCACTTCCCAGAAGCCAAGTCAATCTGAGAAATAAGGGAGGCCCTCGCGGTTTGTTGCTTTAGAAGGCATTTCCTGTGACATTCAGCTGGGGGAAGGACAGACAAGCCACAGCAGTTCCAAAAGAAAGGGAGCAAAGCCTGGTTTGGGGTGTCCAGAGGTGACTTCCCAGCCCCATCCCTTCTAGCAACAAGACCCCCCTCCCCCGCCAGATCAAGTGCCTGTTGGGGCTTAGGGGAAGGGAAAGCCCAGAGACATTGTGCAGCCGCCTCCAGGGGTGTCTCTGGTGCTCAGAGAGAGCATCAAGGAAAGGACAGCTCAGGACTAGGAAGTCTCAGGCTGTGCACTCTGAAAGAGCTGAGTGGGCATCAGGGCGGGGGCGGGGAGAGGTGGAGAGAGACACTGAGACTACACGTGGATGATCAAAGTGGAATTTAGCCTGTAGACACTTCCTGTGAACACTGTTAAGCATCCCCTCCTGTCCAGCCAATGGACATGGAACAAGGGGTCCTTCCAGTTCCATTTGCAAAAGAGGAGGCCACAGTTTTCACCCTTGGAATAAGTGCCCCTTGAGAGTAGAAAGCCACCAGCCCTCACAACTGACAACATAACTGGATGCCTGTCACAGTGTGATCTCAAGGGTTCTGGGCAAACCTCCTGGCTTACAAGAAAAAGAAATTTCTGTTCCCAGGAGCAAGCAAATGCCTGAAATTCCAGCATTGCTTTTCCTGAGGCTTAAACATTTATAAAAACACAAACATGTAGGGGAGCACTTCAAATATTACCATTTACACCTCAGGGTCTGAAGACTTCTTAAAGCCTCTCTTGCAGACAGGTGTCTGAGAGGAGGGGATAAGAGTCCCGGAGTTCAAGGCAGCTGAAGAAGGAGGAGGCTTGGCGGGAAAGGAAGGGGCATGGCTGTCCCTCCCCCATTGCCGCATTCTCTCACTGCTCATCAGGTTCTCCTAACCAGCGTAGGTTTCACAGGTGTGCATCTGCCCAGGGTCCATGCTCGGAAGGGCCCCACATTTTGCTTAATGCTCTGCTCTCCCTGTCTTACAATACCTTACACTTTTTGAACAAGGGGCTCCCATTTTCACTTTGCACTAGGCCCTGCAAATTATGTAACTTGTCCTGCTCAGCTATCCCCTAGCACCTCACAAAAGTCCCCTGTATGGAGGCAAATCTATCCTCACAATTCTCTCTCCATCACATATGTTATTCCTTCAGTCTATTTTTAAATACCAAGAAATATTTGAAGAAATGCCCTTACTTTAGAGCACTTTAATTCACCTGCACCAACTAAGCCTCTTTTGAGGTGACTTAGGTGCCATGTGATCCATCCTGTTATTAGCATGTACCTAGCCATCCACAGTGCCCCAGACTCCTGCTTCCCTTGCCCCCATATCTATCTGTCTCTTAGCAGAAAAGTGGCACATGACCTCCTAGCCTCAAGAATACTTGACGCAGGTCCCCGTTTCTCAGTCGTCTCTATTGTTCTAGTCTAGAATGACACTGGCTTCTATGCGTCTTGCTGACATTTCTGACTTTTAGCAGGGAATGCCATTAATCAATCAGTTGCATCTGTTTTGGAAAAATTTAATAGCTCAAGTCAAGGCAAACACAGTAAATAATCCTTCAACAATCCAGGAGAATAGTGGCAGCAGGGAAGACAGGGTTGTGTCTTCTCATTATTTGAAATGCATTTAATCTGCTGCTGTATCCTTCACACACAGGCTAGGGTTACTTACTGGACAGAGAAAGAAGAAATCAATAGCTCTTAAAAATGTGGGGCCCAAACCAGGATATTAAAAGGATGTGTGGGCTATTCAACACCTGTGTCATGGAAAATGAATTAGCCAATAAGAGGCCTATAAAGGGGTTGCTCCTTGTGGTTTAAAACTACAGAAACGTACTCTAAGTAATTTTTTGGTAAAGGTGGCCTTCCTCAGGAGAGGCAGAAATGGTATAGCTGTTAGGTATGGCTGCTGGAGGCCGACGAGCTGAATTCCAATCTGGACACTTTCTGTTACTAAGCATTGACCTTGGGGATATTACTTAACCACACTGTGCCTCCATTCCTTTACCTGGAAACTGATAACTTACTAACTACCTCAAGGTTATTAGAGGAATAAGTCGATTAGTATCTATACCTTGCATTGAAAATGGCTGTAGATTCTTTGACATTCCTGCCACTGAGAAGTGAGATTATGTTCTCCCCACCTCTTAATTCTGGGCTGGCCTAGTACAGCTTTGGCTAATAGAATAAGGCAGAAGCAACATTTGCTGCTTCTTGACCTAACCTTTAAGAGAACTGGCAGTATCTATTTTAGTCTCTTGGCGTCCTGAGCCAAGAAGGCTGATGACTTTATTGGAGAAGCCACGTGTAGAGCATGTGAGCCTACAAGGGGAAGAGAGGACACAACTAAACCCAGGCTTCAAACCACTCTACCAAGGAACCAAGTATGTGAGTCAAGCCATTTTGTGCCCCCAAAACCAGACCAGCCACCATCTAAATACCACTGAGTGACCCAGCTGATACAATGTGAAGTAGAAGAATCACCCAGCAGAGCCCTGCCTAAAATTCTGACCCATAAAATTGGGAGATATAATAAAACAGTTGTTGTTTTAATGTACCAAGTTTTAAATTAAATTGTAAAGCAGCCTTCTACAAGTGAAACAATCTGTAAAACACTACACAAAACGACCTACACATAACATCAGTACAGTGACTGGAACATAGTAGACATTCAATAAGTGTTAGTTCTTCCAGACTGGCAATATTGGATGGATTAAATTTTCTGATTTTTAAAAGCTAGAACCTATATCTAAAAATCCACAACCTTAAGTTCATTGTAGTCAACCCCATGTATTGTACTACATGTATTCTACTACCTCCGTTCATGCAGCTTCCTCTTATATTGCCTATCCCATTCCATTTTTCAAATCCTTTTACCTGGTCGCCTTCTATTCATGCTTTACTTCAGTACCTTTTACATGTCACCATATTTATGATTCATCTGGATGTCTCATAAAACAGCAGTTGCTGATTCAGTAGGTCGGGAACAGACCAAAAGTTCTGTATGTCTAACAAGCACCCAGGCAATGCTAATGCTGAAGCCCATGTTCCAGACAGCCACATTTTGAGTAGCAAGGCTATATAGTCTCAGCTCAGTTATTACCTCCTCCAAAAAGTCTTTCTGATCCTCACTCTCTTCAAGGATAAGTTCATTACTTGTTACTGCAGACTCTGTAGGCTGCCTATCTAAAAGCCAACTTTTGTTTTCTTTAGTGCTGCAAAGCCCCAGTTTTATCTCAAGATCTTCTTCTTCCCCCAATAACTTGGGTGAATTTTTACAGATATAAATGCAAATTTCGGTATTGTCCTTCTCTTTTCTATTATTTCTCATGAAAAGCGAGGCAACTTGGTTAGGAAATGTTAAGAAGTCTGCCAATAGAGTAGGTACTTCTAGAAAAATTGTCTTACTCTTAAAAACTGAAGCACATGGGAGAAACAGTCTTTCATCTGTCCCTGGATGTTAGTCTGTTGATACATGATGCCTGGAGCTACTGCAGCCATCATGTGATCCTGAGGGAGTCTTTGCATAATAATAATGGCAACAATTAGCTCAATATGTTCACATATTGAGTGAACATGGCAGAATAAGAAAATAAAAATAGTCTGGATCTTTATTGAGTCACTAAGTTAACCAGCTCTGGGCTTTCCTCCATTAGGACTTCTTTCTATAGAAGATAATGCATCTCTTTATTGTTTAAGTCATTTTTAGTCAAACTTTTTGTTACTGGTGGCCAAGAACATCCTATTGTGCATTGAGATGCCCTTTCTCTCTTCTACTCATCATCAATGTGCATCTCTGTACTACTGCACTCCTCACATTATTCTGTGATTAAACAACTGCCTCCTCTGGTCAGGAATCTCTTCAGGTTTATTCTTCGCATTCCTCCCACCTTGTATGTAGTAAGTGATACAAATTTTGATGAACTAAAGAGAGCTCACCCTAAGGGCTTTCAGGGATAGAAAAATTAAATTTTAACCACTTTAGGCACTTTCCCCTGTCAAGGTCTAACCTCAAAGAACTGCTTCTTGATACTTTGCACTCCTTGACCTCACCTCCCACTAATATCAGTAGTTCCGGAACATAATCTCATTCTGATATTAATCTCAATGAAATATCATTAAGAAGGTTGCAGAAAGGCCACATGACTCATTTCAAGACTGAAAATAATGAACAATAATCATGATAATGATTATAGTATTGCCTTGCCTTTGCATAATAATAATGGTAACAATTAGCTGCACCCGCCCTATCCTAAATACCTCTCTATATGCATAACCCCCTTACAGAGATGAATAACTTGCTAAAGATCACATGACCAGTAAATAATAAAGCCAGGATTTGAATCCATGTTTCTGGCCCCTCCTGAGCCTGGGCTCTTCCCATTTTGCTCCCTGTAAATCCCTTCCTGAGTACTCAGTATTTGTCCAAGTGCATTTATGCACATAGCATCATTCAGTGTTCTCAGAGGAGCTGTGGGTGTAATTGACCACAATGTTTTGGTATTATTCCTGCTGCTAATATAAACTAAATGTAAGTTACACTGGGATTATTATAGAGCTCTTCTTGTCTCCCACCCAATCCTCCAGTTTATTGTTTTCAAAATTCATTTCATAAAAGCATCCACTTTTTGGAAGGGAAAGAAACCTAACGGGACTAAAATGGAAAACTTTTCTTTTATTTTTTAGTAATAAAGAAAAAAAATTAAGTTGGCTCAGTTTTTCATAGTGGCATGTTGATGAAATGCCATACACGAATTGTGGGATGAATGAATGAAATATTTCCAAGTGGAAAAATAAATCAAGAGGAAGAATCAATTCCCCCAAGGAAACAAAGCTGCAGACAGCAATTCCCTAATTTCCAGCTTCTCTCACATTTTTCATTCTGAGAAGACCCCTCTGTCAAACCTTTGATCAAGACATAGAGCTAAAGCAATAAGAGAAATCTTTCTTTAGAGCATCTCTTTCCTTCCACTCTGGGTTTTAGGACAGTGGAATGTCTTTGTTCTAGAGAACCAAGTGGTCAGTACTAATCAATGGCCACTCAAGGGGCTCCTCAGAAGTGAGGACAGAGCAGGTGTCAACAATGCCTGTGGGCAAGGGAGTCAGTAGGGATATGCTTTCATCTCTCAACAATTTCTACACAATATTTCTCTTAAAAATAAAATGCTCCTTTTCTGGGCTATCTAAAGCATACAGTTTATGCTTTCATAACTCATTCATAATAAGCTTCCTGTTTTTAACTATCTAATGGGTGAATAGCTTGTATCCCCAAAACAATAGCACATAGATAGCAGAGAGAAGGCTCTTTACACATTTTTTAATTAAACAGAATAAGGCCAGGTTGCCATTCTTCATTCTACCTCCATACCCAGGTAATCCACCACCATGCCGCTCCCATCCTTAGTCATCAGTTGCACAAATTTAGTTGATGCAGACTCAGTTGATTTTGGTGGGGGGCTCAGTGCTGGTACCCGGCAGTTAGACCCAGTAGAATATGGTCGTTGTTCCCATAAGATGTGATAATCCCTCCTACCCCCACCAAGGCACAGAAATCATGCCTGGCAGCCACCATGTGGTAAGCTCATGTGTCACATCCCTAGGTGACCCTCAAAGTAGGGTGAACTAAAGGAAACATGAGAAAGGCTAGAGAAACACAAATGGAATAACAATAATACTAAAAGCTATCTTTCTTAAAGGCCTAAGAATGTGTCAGCCCCAGGATATTGACATGGGCAGGTGCCAACAGGGAATACTGTGCTGCATCCCTTCTTACCGACGAGGACACTCAAGTCCATAGAGGTTAACATCTCACAGCTCAAAACTGGAAGAGCAGGGACAAGAACACAGGCCTGTGTACCTGCAGGAACCATGTTTGGGGCATTGTGCCCTGCTGCTGCTCACAAATCCTTCCTCCTCAGTCAAGGACTATCAATGGCCTCAACCTCTAGAAGTTTATCAGAGTAACGCCAGACATCCCACAGTAGCCGCCCTACTGCAAGTATATATTTCCCACCCTGGGTGCCCATATCATGCTTTAAGTACCTGTTACATGTGCCATCAGTGTCCCCTAAAGATTAAGACTGCAGATTTTATTCTATTTGGGGTTTTTTCTTTAGAGATAGGGTCTTACTATGTTGCCCAGGCTGGCCTCAAATTCTTGGGCTCAAGGGATCCTCCCACCTCTCAGCCTCCTGCGTAGCTAGGAATACAGGCTCTGGATTTTAAATTTCCTAATGACATTTATCAACTGACCATCAAGGGTCACCCTCCAGCCCAGTCCCTCTTTACTCCCTGTCATGATGGCAGCCCCTGTCACAGTGGTCTTCTCATCCCCCAAACCCAGCTCCAGGCCATCCTCCTGCTGCCCTGCCCTTGGATGGCCTCCCTCCTTTCCACCTCTCAGCTGGCTCCGCCCTCACGGGCCTCCCTTTCCTGATATCCTGCAGCATTCACGTTCTGCCCCACTGAATGCAGCATTTGCTTACATTCTCTCATGTACTGTGTGGTAATAGCTTTCTGGTTTTGTTTGTTTGTTTGTTTGTTTGTTTTGAGACAGAGCCTCAAGCTGTCACTCTGGATAGAGTGCTGTGGCATCACAGCTCACAGCAACCTCCAATTCTTGGGCTCAAGTGAGTCTCCTGCCTCTGCCTCCCAAGTAGCTGGGACTACAGGCGCCCACCACAATGCCTGGCCATTTTTTGGTTGCAGCCGTCGTTGTTGTTTGGCGGGCCTGGGGGCTGGATTCGAACCCACCAGCTCAGGTGTACGTGGCTGGCGCCTTAGCCCATTGAGCCACAGGCGCTGAGCCTAGCTTTCTGTTTTTAATATCCTTTTTCTGATTGAAGTGTAAGCTCCTTAGAAGCTAGGGTCTGGCCTTGCACTTTGCTTGCACTGCCTTCTCAATTCTGCCTTCCTCAAACCCCAGCCCATGGTGGGCAGAGTGGAGAAGACACACTGTTCGAAAGGACTCATTCAAGAGCCTGACCCATGGGGTTTGCCCACTTTGGGTGTAGAACTAGAGTTGGTCAACTGGCTAGGCTTTCTTTTAGAAACCATCTTACCTACCTACCCCTCTCCCAGAACAGTCAGTGAGGCGGCGTGCCTCCCCCACCTCCGCCAGCTGCCCTTTGTGGGGATGGCTCTCTCAAGTCCCCATGGAGACTGGCAGAGCCATCTCAAAGGGAGGCAGTCTGGATGCCTCCCCTGGACTCAGTGTACATTCTCATGGGGACACATTCTGTCTTAGCAGCAGTACAGTTGGCTTGCGAAGTCCCAGCCATCTCCTGCAGCAAGGCCCCCAGATGGCACGTTCTGTGCAACACCCGGTGATGGAGGGAAGGCTAGGAGGAGGACCGCCTGGGGGCCGAGCGCCACGAATCATTTGCCCTTCCATCCTGGCCCTTCGGTAAGATGTCTTGCTCTTAACAAGCATCCTGACAGAGAAAGCAAGCCCCAGCCACATCCAGCCTGCATGCTGGAAGCACACTGAGCAGAGGAGGTGGCTGTCATCTTTCTCACCAAGCCGTCCTTCCTTCCTCAGGCTGAGTTGGAAAGCACTTGAAAGGTAGCAGATTGCAGGCACTGAAGGCTGGTGTCTTCTGTTTATCCACAGAACGAGAACATTGGCCAACGCAAGAGCCCCTGTACTGCTCCTCCCATGTGCTGCTGGCTGCAGAGCCCCCGATGCAGCCCACCAGGCTGTCTGAAGCTCCAGCTTCTCCCCTTGACAGCCTCCTACTCTCCCATGCTGTTTCGGAGGGAGCTGAAGGTGTGTTCTCTGTGACAATGGTTCTCAAATTGTGGGACTGTGACCTGTCAGAGGAATATTAAAATCAATTTCCCAGGCCACAACTAGCAACGTTTTCATGAAATAGAGTGAAATAGAACGTAGCAGCCTATCACACATTAAGAATGGCACGTGGGCTCAATTTTCATTACACACACACACACAATGATAATAAAATGCATTTCCTCCTATGGAAACCCCAAAGGTTTATAAGCCCCTGTTCCATTCTTGCCCTGACTCAGGTTCTGGCGTGGTGAACTTCCGGGGCCATATGGGATGCTTCTTCAAAGCTGCATACCTCCCCCATGACTCTGTTCTCAAGGACGAGTGAGGCACAGGGACAGGGATGCAGGAGACCAAGAAATGATGAAGAAGTGATTTCGTCCCTCCAAGAGTGTGAACTGGGGGTGTGAACTGGGGATAATACTGAGTCAAGACGGGAGCCTGGAATGAGATCTACAAACTTTCTATAAGATGGTGAAGGGAGATGTCAATTCCTTCTGCCAAAAAGACCCTTAGAGTTCCGGTTTTGACCAAAAGCTGTGGAGGTACTTGGTAGCGGAGTTGGGCACTGCGGCCTAAGGCATGGCTTGCAGAATTAGGGGTGTGCTGCTAACTTGACTTTAAAATGCCTGCTTTCCTCTAAGCTGGGTTACAGTCTCAGGCCACCCTCTGCAGACACCATAGTGGTACATCGGGCTCTCAACGATGCCCTTCTTGCCCTGGGGGAGTTTTTCCTGCCCTAGATCTCCCCGTGTCCCTTTAATCACAAGAAAAACAATTATGGGGATGAGAAGGGCCAGACTTTACCCACAGGACTGACGTTACCTTGGTATGTCTTTGCCTAGACCACCTTGCCTCTCTGGGAGGCGGGAGCTGCATCTTTATAGTAGCTGGACAAATGTAGGTAAAAGTGACTGTACTCAGTGACCAGCTTAGTGACTTACTGAATGTGGCTGACAGACCGATGTCCCAAAGGAATGAAGAATACATAGAAGCTTACTGGTCTTTCACACAGGAGGGAAAGATCTTCCCTTCACCTAGCCCCAGTAACAGCCCACTCCCCTTTGGGCATTTATTCCCTGAAGCTATGAAAAATGCCTATTGTCATCTGGTGAAACATGAGGGGTTATGGAGCATAGCAGACTTGAATGAGTAAACCAATCATGCAGGCCTTAGGAATGGCTTTGCTGGTATAGATAAAAACAACCCCACCTGGGAACTTGGGGTGGGGGTTCTCCTGCCTTTCCATGCACCCTTTGCCTGGCTTTACTCAGCTCAAATTGCATGACTCCAGCACAAAGACACTGAGGCACGACGGGCTCACATGCAGCAAGTTCATAGCTACTCCTACATCCTAGTTTGCAAGCAGAGGTCCTTTACCTTTAAAAGTTTGCTAATATGATGTGGTGCCTGCGGCTCAAAGGAGTAGGGCGCTGGCCCCATATGCTGGAGGTGGTGGGTTCAAACCCAGCCCCGGCCAAAAACTGCAAAAAAAGAAAGAAAAAGAAATGGGTGGTGTTTGTGGTGGCTCACACCTATCATCCCAGCACTCTGGGAGGCTGACGGATGGATTGCCTGAGCTCAGGCATTCAAGATCATCCTGAGCAAGAGCAAGACCCCCGTGTCTACTGAAAATTGGAAAGTTAGCTGGGCATTGTGGCAGGCACCTGTAATCCCTCCTACTTGGAAGGCTGAGGCAAGAGGATCACTTGCCCCCAAGAGTTTGAAGTTGCTGTGAACTATGACACCACAGCACTTTACCCAAAGGGACAGAGTGAGACTAAGTCTCAAAAAAAAAAAAAGGAACTTTACAAAGAATTAGATTACGTTTCCATGTGTTAGGTATAGAAGTACAAAACAAGATAAATCACACACAATGTAGTTACTATCTAGGGCTAGCCATTGTTAAATTTGATGATGTGTACGCTTCTAGACTTTGTTCTAAACATGGCAATACAAATGTATATAAACATTTTGAAATGAAAGTAGAATTAAATTATTCAAAAAATTGCTATTAGCAAATATATTAAGAAAGGGGAGGCCAACAGATGTGTTACTACAACACTGGCTGCTGCCAATTATTATTACTATTATTATCACTTTTTTTTTTTTTTTTTTTGCAGTTTTTGGCTGGGGCTGGGTTCGAACCCACCACCTCCTGCATATGGGTGGGACCAGCGTCCTACTTCTTTGAGCCACAGGCGCTGCCCTGCTGCCAATTATTGTACCGATTCTAAGGCCAGTGATAGTATTTCATGAGGCTGACAAGTGGCTGAAGCCTAATGCCCACCACGTTCCCCTTCCAGGCTTTTAAAACAATTATTTTTCATGTTTGGCATCAATTCATCTTGAGTGAAGCCTATACACTGCTCTAGGAAACCTTGTGGATTAGGAAAGTCTAGTCCACATGAAGAGGCAGGTAGGGACCACAGTTACCCTTTCACAGTGGACAGCAGAAACAGCAAACATTCTCCTAGAAGAGCGAGCAAGGGTCTAGAGGTGTGGAGCCTGGCACTGGGGTGTGGCCAGTGCAAGTGGGGACAGAGAATCATAACAAAAGTTATTCCTCCCAGAGGCCACCAGTTTTTCCTCTTAGTCATAAGGCCAATTTGGCTTTCATAATAACAACTTCATTTATAATAATGACTGATTCAGTGAAACTGTGCTGACATCTTAATGAATTCTACCCAACAAATGTTTTCTGGGTGGCTGGGGACTGGAAGTTGGGAGGGAGTCAGTGATAGCTGCGATGACATGAGCAATCAATGCAATGCCAGCGGATCCAAAAGTGACGAGTCATCATCCCCGGAGAAAGATGTGTTGATTTCCTCAACTCTCATCATTGTGGGCTCTGTTTGGAAAGTAAGACAAAAAGATAGAGAATACATTTTGACATTTTCTTTGTATTCTCTTAAAGAGAAGCTAAAAATTATCCAACAATGATTTCATAAGGATATTTCTACTTTCCCTCACCAAAGAAAATGTACATCCTGTACTTCATGATGAATGTTAGGGGGAAAGGATTCCCCAATATTCTCATTAAAACCCAAGTGGTTATTTTAAGAATTTTGGATTTATACTGAGACTATATAAATCAAAGAAAGAGACAGAGGAAGATTACATTTTGCCAAAAACAGATTCAAGTAGCATTGACCCAGTATCAATCCTTACATATGTGAAGCTTTACATTTTGTCTAGCAACTTAGCAACTTCACTTACATTTTCTCAATGATCTTTTATATAATTCTATGTAGAGCGGCTATCAATCCCTCCACTTTATTGATGAGGAAAATGAAACGGATGGTCGAAGGACCCTGAGCAACTGAGGCTTTAACTTGGATCTCCTGTCTGGCTATTGGCTCTTATCTCTGTGCCATATGGTCTCCAATTTCAGAGGTCCTTTAATTCACACAATTCATCTTGAAACTGATTGTGGCCTGAATAATTGATCACAGGAACGTCTGATGCTAGCATTCTCACTGAGCCAGGATGCAAAACTGGGCATTACATACAAGTGGTTCTAAACTTGAGCACACATCAGAATCCCCCAGAGGGCATGTTAGGCACACATCCCTGGGCTCCACCCTCCAGAGAGTCAGACTCAGGAGGTCTAGGGTGGGGGCCAAGAATCTGGGTTTCTAACAAGTTCCCAATGCAGCTGATCTTTCTGGCAGAGGAACCATATTTGAAAACCACTGACCCGGGGACTTACTTCCTCAGCTGAAGGCACCATAAGGACAGAGGCTGTGTCTTCCCTCCTGCTCTGCGTCTGTCTGTGGTCTGGTCCATCCACCTGGCCTCTACACACAAACTCATCACAGGATCCTTGTCTCATCTCCCAACCCCTCCATTGCCGAGGTTTCCCCAGAAAGGAGCCTGCCCGCACTATCAATACTAATGGCATCGTTCCCTTCCACTTCCTTCAAACCTCATACTAGTGATGACATTTCACCATTGTTAGTGAGATTCTGCCTTGATGGCTCTGATTATAAATGCTCACCTTTCACCCAGAGTTTTAAGAAATACCCAAGACTTGCAGACAGATATGAGGAACATAATAAGCTTTAGCCACAGGAGCCACTTTGCTAAACAGCCCCAGGGGTAAAATCCCATACCGTATTCAGCCTCCTCTACAAGATTAAAATACAACTTATACACCTAAGGCTCTGAGTAGTCCTGCAGGGTATAAACCAGTTTGACTTTGTTTAACATAGTTCTTCCCAACTTTCTAAAACTACAGATCCCTCATCTTTCCTGGACAACATTTACTATCATTTCATGGAATGAAAGCATTCAGATACATACACATTAGGAGCTATTTCATTAAGGTATAAGTTGGCAAGTCTGATGAAGTTGGCTGAATAATTCCTCAGTTTCAAGTTTGCCCCTTAACCTCCCGCCCCTAATGAACTCAGAGCACAGGGGGGCAGAGCAGAACATGCGATTCCTAGAGGTAGTCAGATCTGAAGAATAGAAGGAAAAAAATTCTCTCAAATGTACCAAGCAGATCATTTTTGCCTTCCTAGAAAAGAATTCTAGTCTCTAGTGAAGAGACAGAGAGAAGCCAGGAGCTTTATAGAAGGCCCCTCATGTGGAAGTCCCTCCACATGACAAAAAAACAGGGTGGAAAAGATGTCTTCCTTCTGGCCCCGCCACCAACAACGCTGGGGAAGAATCAAAGAGACGAAAGACCTGGCTCCAGAGGAGCTTGCAATATTGTTGAGAACTGTGGCTTAAACTCACACAGCCGGCAAAATGTACAAGACATTATATAACATTCATGGGGTCAGCCCCTAAAGGCAGCCCAAGAAGACATTTCTCCTAAATAGGAAATGCTTCACACATTTGGATGTCACTTATGTCAATGTACCCAACAGATGGGCTCGAGAACAGGAAAGGGTCTTAGCCGCTCCTGTGGGCAAATGCAGGTGACTCCAACAGACTTGATGCATTCAATCCTTGAAAAAACAAATCTGTCCCACTGGAGCCAATTGGCCCTCAGAGAATGATGTTTTCCTACCTGAATTGCCGACATATGTAATGGACTGTTTTCCTGCCATCCAGGAGGAGGGAAGCACTTAAACAATTACAGCCCTGGGGAGAGTGTTCCAGAACATAATCACCTCCCATGATAGGAATAAACTTCAAGGTCACAAGCCAAATAATATTTTCCTGAGGGAGAAAGGCTGAATCATTATATAGGAAGCCCTAAGATGGCCAGGGGTCAGGAAACAAGTCGCCTGTGCTTCCTCTGTGGACGCAGATCTCGCATCCCTGATGGTGGAGGCTTCCGCCAAATCTCCCCCTCGCTCCTGTGAACAGACAGCTAGTTCCTCTGGTTTCCCTCTGGGGCCTCTTCCATGTCGAGGTGCTCTTAGCCAAAGCAAAACTTCTTGACAACTAGGATGGGCACCCTCTGATTTTCATCTGTCACTAGCCAGTTTCCATCGTGAGTTCGCCATCATGGCTCCTTTCTTCAGGCCTCCAACGCACTTTTGGAATGCCTTTCGGTAAACAGGCAGAGATGTGAAGAGATAAGGCTTGGGGTAGGAAGCAAACTGGCTCATGAACATATGGAACCATGTTCAACCTCACTGTGACTCGACAATAAAATGTCATCTTTTGCTTATCGCATGAGCAATGAAACAAACATTAAAATGCTTATTGTGAGCAAAGGGATGGTTTAAAACAAGGTACAGCTAATGAGAATGTAAACTTCACTGAAAATCTTACAAAAAGCTTTTGTGTGTGCATATTTCTTAACCTGGAAATATGTTCACAGTGTCATGGATTTTTAAAGAAGATTATAAAATAGCATGTACGGAAGAAACTTACTTGTGGAGTGTGTGTGTATGTGAAAGTGTCTGGAAGGATATACTCCCAAATTTTACTTCTGCATTTCTTTGGATGTATATCACCCTTAGACCTGGGTGCTTTTCGGGGCCCCATAAATTAGAGGGCCTCACTCCAGCCCCACTCCAACCTGCTTCTCTACACAGGACAGGACTCTGCAAGGCTACAGGGGTAAGCCCTCCTGAAGGCCCAGAACATCCTTCTACTAATGCACACTCTAGTGCCCAGGACCCAGGGGTTCCCTGCAAATCAAAGGGCCACTAGCCCATTTCCAGGGCTGCACAAGCCTCTTCCCAGGTCTCTCTTCCTGAGGGCAACTGTGCTGCTGGTGCACATCTCTGGACCCAGTGGGTGGCCAACAGGAGGCTGTTTGCAGTGGTATGGGTGAAGCTGGCACGTGAGGCTGTGTCCACATGTGCACACCAGGCCTCTCCTGGTGGACATGGGGAGGGCACAGGGACAAGGACATAGGAGCCAAAAAATTAGAAAGGAGGTGATGGCACCAAAGGTCAGCTTTCCTCAGGTCACCACATTCTGTCACAGAATTTCAAAGAATCTGTGTTCTGAATGTGAACCTGGACTTCCAGATTGCTGCGAAGGTAAAGATAGAAGGTATTTCATTCAAGTATTTTTTGGCTGGGTTTCTAACTCCTAAATATTTAGATACAATGTGAGGATCTTCCATTATACTCTTACCTCTGATCACGAATATGTTAGGAATGGACCTGCTTTGGAGAATAGAATTCAAGATCATCTTAATTCCCCCCTCTCCCCACCTCAATTTCCATTTCTCTCTCCTTCAATCTTTCCCTGAATTCTTATTTTTCTACCACATGCTAACAAATTGATAGTTTTTAGTTTAGTAATTACATATCCACATCCATGAATTTAATGTAAAAAAAAAATTAGAAATGATAACAAATATTTGTATAACTAAAAACAAAAATAATTTCAACAATAAGCAGCAAGGAAACAGTCAAATAAATAAATAATGGTAGATCTGTGCCATACATGGATAAATATATTTAAATTATAGAAATGCAATCATTTTACATTAAAGAAGATTTCTAGTGAAAATTCTCAATACAATAGTAATTAACAACCAAGTTATAATATCATAAATATAGATGATCATTACATAAATATATATTATAATGCATAAATACATGCTCATATAAAAAAGATAGGGCGCCACCATTGTATTAAGTGTTTATGTCTGGCAAAACTCTGAATAAGGGTTTATTTTTTCTGCAATATTCAGGGGTTATTTCTATAATCAGGAAAAAGGCATATTTAAAAGAATAAACATGGGCTGGGCACAGTGGCTCATGTCTGTAATCTCAGCACTTCGGGAGGCTGAGGCAGGACAATTGCTTGAGGCCTGGTGTTCAAAACCAGCCTGGGTAACCTAGCAAAACTCCATCTCCATAAAAAAGTAAATTAGCCAGGTGTAATGGTGCACCTATAACTCCCAGCTACTTGAGAGGCTGAAATGGGAGGCTCACTTGAGGCCTGGAATTTGAGGTTGAAGTAAACTGTGATCATACCATTCCACCAGCCTGGGTGACATAGTGAGACCTTGTCTCTAAAAAAAAAAAAAATGTTTAAATATGTCTGTCCTCTGTCCAGGTTTGTCTTTCTATGAGGAAGTACTAGGCTAGTGGCCTATGCCAGTAGATCCTCCAGCCTTTTGCCACTGCTTTCCAAGTTCTATTTTCTAGAATCTTCTGACACTTGGGTTCCCTAGAGCAGTCCTAGAAGACTCATCCTGCCTTTGAAGCCACATCTTTTAGAGGAAGGCAACACAGGTGCTCTCCTAAGAGCCAAGCAGACACATCGGGCTTCCTCCTGCTGGGACCTGGCCTTGCAGGTGCACAGACAGCCCTCTATGATGTGTGGAGCCCCTGTCACCATCACCCTCCCATGCTCCACCAGGCAGGTATTTTCATTAACTCTTGCTTCCCGGGAAAAAAATCAGATCAATTACTCCTTCCAAACATTTGCCCTCTAAGAGTCTTCATTTTGAATGGAGTTGGAGGACTCTTCAAAGGCAGCATATACCCAGCACATGACTTCTGAATATAGGAGACATTTGGGGACAGAAGCAGGAAGCAAATCAAACCAATTTGCTTGCCACAAACCATGCCAGTTGCCACAGGTTCTCCTGTTAGCAAAGCCCACCAAAATCTACAGTTGGAAGAATTAAGAAGACCTCCCCAAGACCTCTCCAAGTATCAGAAAACTAAAAGCTGAAGAAAAGCCAGTTAAGTCCAGATACCTTTTGCTTAAATTAGACACAAAACACTCAGATTCAGATGAGAACTGCCCTGTGCTCCCAACTCCCACTAGGCACTGGACACTCCTGAAAGCTGAAAGAAGGGCAGAAAGCTTCCCTGTGTTGTTCCTACTGCTGTTGTCATTGTTTCGAAACCCTTCCCACTAACACACTGGCATCCTATGTTTTCCCCCGGCGTGTGCTAGCTCCTGCCTATTTTCTCCCATGTCCTGCACAGAGACTTGGCTTAGGGTGTAGGGGAGGGTTTCATAGGTCCCCAAATTCTCCAGCTTTAGGTAGGCAGGCTGGGAGTCCTAAGGTTGTTTGGGACTTAATTGTAAACACTGGAATACAGATCACTAGAAGAAGACAGGTGTCACTCATAAATCATGACTTAAGGATTGTAGGCTTTCATTTCCTTCTCGGTAAAACAAGGGAAATTATACTAGATTTCCAAATCCTTTGTTAATCTAAGACCATATCATTCTAAGGGTATCTGTCTCATTTTCTTCCTTTCTAAAATCTGAAGGTGATTTTCCAATCTGTAATCAAAACTGCCACACCCCAAACTCTGGCTGAAATTATGCGTAATTCCAACGTGGCCCCTTTAGCAGCTCATCTGATGCTTGTTTCCTGAGTTAGTTTTGTCTCCCCAGTAGGTTCCTCCAGAGGAAAGCACAAAGGGTAAAAGCCTTACACTTCCTGAAAACTTTGCTTAGCACAGAAAATGTTCTCAGGAAATAGACCGACCAGGTGAGTCCAGGTGCTAGCATCCCCTCTTGGGAAGAACCTAAGTTTCCTCATCTGAACATGAAGATAATCATACCCTCATACTACCACTTAATCATTAAGTCATTAGCTCATTAAGTCTTAATGAGTTTTAAAGGAGATTATACAAGAGGTGTTTATCACAATGCCCAGTGCAGGATAAAGGCTCATTTTTGTCAATTGTCATTGTGAGAATATCTTTTCTCTCTCCGAAGTATAGAATTTAAAATCATAATCCCCAGAGTGTGAAAAACTGTTGATCTCAAACGTGCCTCTGATAGTTTGGGCATCTCCAGGAGGCGTCTCAGGAGAACTTGGTTCTTGGTGCAAGTTTGGACCCCAGCGCTCCAGCCTCAGCTCCGGCAGAGCGAAGAGCGGCTTGGCTTGTTGCCTTGGAACTTATTGGCGCAATAAGAGATAATGATTTCCCTGTACACACTGCCTCAGAGCAGTTATTGTTTAAGTATTTCCCTTATTCCTCCTTTACCGGAAAACAATACCTTATAGAAATCAGCGGAGGAAGACACTAATAGCAACTTCAAACGCACAGCCTTCTCGCCGCCCTGACTTGGCAAGGAAGCCTGTTGGGAGCAGTTCGCCTCAGACCCAGGAACAGAGTGGGACAAAATAAGTCCCTGGGGACCGATGTGGGCACCAAACAGTTGGCAGCTTTGGGGCCAGCAGGGCCAGCGATAAGAGATTGCTTTCCTCAATTGAAGTCCTATTTGGACCCTGTTTGCCAGCCCCGAAGGTCAGAAGCCGAGCTGTGAAAATAAGTTTATAAGTTTTTTTCTCTTGTCCACCCACCCTCCATGCTGTCCGTGATATTTCCTCTCCATCTCTTGGGAAATGTGTGTCTTTGTGAGATCTGTCCTCTGCCCTTCCTTTGTGAATATACCAAGGCAAAGATCCATTTAATTTTCAGAAACTGTGTCTGTCAATAAATTGCCTTTGCTCTGTCTCAGAAGGGCACTGCCACCCTCCTCCCTGCGCAGACGTTCCGTATGTACGGGAAGTGTTTCTCATTATCTTCTTGACCTCTTGTGCAATCTTCTTTTCATCCTCTCCTTGGGCTTTCCTTATCATGGTTGGCACTCCCTCAACCTCATTCTGTAATCGGCGACATCTCTCTCAGGCCCTGCCGTTGGATCCCTCGTATACATCCTCTGGTATAAACTTAGTTATTTCCCCTCATTTTCCACCAAACAGTCTGAAATTGGGAGTGTCATCTTGCTCTCAGAAAACCCAGGGCCAGGCACAGTTGCTCCTGCCTGTAATCCCAGCACTCTGGGAGGCAGAGCTGGTGGATTGCCTGAGCTCAGGAGCTCAAGACCAGCTGAGCAACAGTAAGACCTTGTCTCTAAAAAAAAATAGCTGAGCACTGTGGCAAGTGCCTGGAGTCCCAGCTACTTGGGAGGCTGAGGCAAGAGAATCGCTTAAGCCCAAGAGTTTGAGGTTGCTGTGAGCTATGATGCCACAGCACTCTACCCAGGGTGACAGAGTGAGACTCTGTCTTAAAAAAAGAGAGAGAGGCTCGGCGCCTGTGGCTCAGCGGGCTAAGGTGCCAGCCACGTACACCTGAGTTGGCAGATTCAAATCCAGCCCCGAACCCGCCAAACAACAATGACGGCTGCAACCAAAAAATGGCTGGGCGTTGTGGCGGGTGCCTGTAGTCCCAGCTACTTGGGAGGTGGAGGCAGGAGACTCCCTCAAGCCCAGGAATTGGAGGTTGCTGTGAGCTGTGATGCCACAGCACTCTATCCAGGGTGACAGCTTGAGGCTCTGTCTCAAAAAAAAAAAAAAAAGAGAGAGAGAGAAATAACAAAACAGAAAAGCAGAAGAAAACACAGCACTTCAGCTATTTGGCTTCCAGCTCCTCCAACCTTGCCTTATAAAGGCCGGGCTTGAAAATTCCTGTCCTCCGCTCTTCCATTCCACAGCATTTATTCACTGAGCACCGCTTACGTGCCAAGTATTGTCCTAGATGAACAAGGCAGACACGCCTTCCGCCCTCATGGTGCCACAGTTAAGTGAACGGGAGAGAAACATGTAAACAGATAGTGCAGAATAGTGAGCCCAAGGACCCAGCACAGCACAGCAAGCTCACAGGGGCTCTGTGCGGTAGTTTAAGCCTTTGAGGGTGTCACGAGCCGTTCTCCTGAACTGTCGGTACAACAGGAACTACTACAGTTCAGCATCAGATCACAGCACATTTTTTTAAAATGATGTTATATCTACAAAGCTGAATTTTCTGCGGTTGCTGTGATAAAAAGTACTGTATGCAAATCAACGCCGTATCCTATTTGATTCCAAAGTTTGGGATGAGATAGCTGTGTCCATCCCCTGAGAAAGTAATTGTGGTTATTTAAGAATGAATTTTAAAAAGTCTATTATTCTATTTCCTACCATTTTGTAAGCGTTATTTTTTCAAACGGCTGCTAAGTTATGAGGGCATAAATACTACATTGTCAGCCCTAACTACTTCATCAGAGTTTTAACTATTGGAGATTTGTTTGGGCTTTATAACTCCACGAAACATTATAGAGACACTAAGGGCACCATGACAAAGGAAGTCTGGGTGTCTCCAACCAAAGCATGCGAAGGATTTGTTGGTTGAGCAAAGAGGGAGGGAAAGAATGCTCTTGACCAGCGGTTCTCAACCTGTGGGTTGCAATCCCTTTGTAACAATGAAAATACATCACAGCATTAGGAAGGTTGAGAACCACTGTTCTAGACCATTCTAGAAAGAATGTTCTTAGCAATGAGATCAAGATAGGACAGAGAAAAGAGTAAGTTGGAGAACTGTGAATTGCCTAGGCGTGCTTATTGCCCAGTCCCCCAACACAAGCCATCCTTTCTACCCTCTGCTCCCCTCCTCACCTGCCCACTCCACACTTTTACACCCCCCCCAAGGTCCCGCCCCATCTCCCCCCTGATTCTCAGGCCTCCAGGGGCTGGGAAATCAAGACCTAAAGAGATGACAAGACTGACGAAGGGGCACCAGGCAGATGGTCATCCTGGGGACACCTGGGGCCAGAAGGCAAAGGCAGGGGTGTCAGTAGCCAACACGGCAGGTGTGGCAGCAGGAAACAGGGAGAGTCTGGATTTCAGAGACACAACTCCAGTCCCTGGAAGAAAACCAGCCAGGGATGCAATTCCCAGAAATGAGGCACAGGTCAGGGGATTTGGTGACAAAGAACAAGGTAGGAGCCCAGTTACAGAGAACAGGCACCAGAGTGCAAGGGAACAGCCAAGGGGCCGCTTATTTATTATAAAATAGGGAAAATCAGAAACAACATTAATGTCCACACATAAGGGAGCATTTCATAAACTATGGCAAACTCCACGGAGGAAGGCTGAGCAGCATGAACAACACATGTTCGGCAACACCATGTGATAACATGGGAACGTTTCTTAAATCGTGTTTGCCACGTTGGAACAGCAAGTTGCAACCCTCTTTGCAAAATGAAATGCCTCTTTGGTATATACAGTTAGAAACTGCAGAACTAAAAAATGACTGGAAGGCTAACTAGCCAAAAAAGATCAGCGGAGTTCAACTGATTTTAATTTTTCTCTTTTCTACTTTTCTTTATTTTCCAAAGTTAAAGAAAAGTGTTGCCTTCGTTTCCTTAATGAAGAAGAAGCAAAAGGAAAAATCACTTACCGTAATAACCTTTCCCAGTGCAGACCAATGTCATGGGAGATGTGGATCTCCCAGATGGGTTGGCTCTCTCTAGAAAAACATGGAAAGTCAACAGTCAGAAGGTGGGAGATGGGGCTACAGAGGTGGGTGGTATAACATCAAGGCCACTTGGAATTAGGAAGGATGACAAATAGAATACCAGCAACCCAGCTCTCACCCTGCTGTCAATCCCTTCTCACGGCTCCCTGTCCTAAACTTTTGCTTATTACCAGCAATCATACCTTTTCCCAAGTGTGGCGTCCGCTCAAACTACCTCTGAAGCTCTGAGTATATGAGGGTTACCCACAAGGTGCGGTCAGAAGCCACAGCAGCAGAGTCAGGACAGCAACATCTGGGTAAGCGACAGAGCATAGAGTCTGGGGCCAGCACACCTGGCTCTGAACCCCGACTCTGTCCCCAATTAGCTATGTAACAATGGACAACCATGTCTGAATCATTTCTTCATTGATAAGGTAAGAATTATTATAATAATATCTTCCTTAATGGGTTGTCATGAGGCTTACATGGGGTAAATCTGCCCAGCCATGCTTTGTAAACAACAAAGGGCCCTGCATGTGTCAAGTTCACTGTTACTACCTGCTAGTTGGGAGTTCTACTAACACAACGGGGCACATTTTTGGAGAGTGGCTGAGATCTCTCAAACTCTAAAAACTACATCATCTTTACACACTGCAGCTAAGCCTCTGTACTTGCAAAAATTCTCACACCAACAGACTTGATCTCCCAGGGGAAAATGAAGATAAGGGCCTCTTGCTATCTCTGTTAGGACAGGTCCAAGAAGTAAAGTCCCTAGATCAGTGTTTTTCAACCTTTTGTATCTCATGGACACTTGAATCCATAGTTAAACTTCCACAGGACACTTACATTATGTTGATAAAAAAGAAAGAATAATAGGCCAGGCGCAGTGGCTCATGCCTGTAATCCCAGCAATCTGGGAGGCCAAGGTGGGCGGATTGCCTGAGCTCATGGGTTTGAGACCAGCCTGAACAAGAGCAAGACCCTTCTCTAAAAATAGCCAGGGGTTGTGGCAGGACGCCTGTGGTCCCTCCTGAGTGGAGGTTGAGGCAAGAGAATAGCTTGAGCCCAAGCGTTTAAGGTTGCTGTGAGCTGTGATGCCACAGCACTCTACAAAGGGCGACAAAGTAAGACTCTGTCTCAAAAAAAAAAAAAAAAAAGAATATACTTTCTTGTACCCTCAATGAATCCCCAACAATAAAAAAAAATATATGCTTACTGTGCTTTGAAATTCTTTTGAAAATAATTTAACGAATGAATTTAAAGTTTTTCATAGCACACCTAAGATCCTCTCAGGGTGCACCTGTTGAAAGTCACTGCCCTAAATTCTTATAGCTACAAGGGAACTAGAAAAAAGTCATGAGAAAAGTCCTTTGCAATATTTACTCGGCATCCAATATTTCTAGCTAAGACATTGATATATCTGTGTTTCCCAAAGACCCTAACCTTGATCCAAGCCCGAGATCATGACCTGGAAAATAGAGATCCTCAGAAGATTAACTGAAAAATCAAATCTGAGATGACCTCTTCTCCCAGAGATCCTGAGAAGCTCCGAAGAAGACAAAAAAAATGAATTGAGAGTTTATACTGAAAAGAAAGAAAGAGAGAGTAAATAAAGACTGGACGTTTTGTTTAGGGGAGGAGAATTATTCTCTAGCCCCTTAGGAACCAAATATCACACTTAGCTATAAATACGTGTATAGCCATTTAAACAAGTGGTGACCAAAGAACCGTAGGGAGAGAACAGAATCCACTCGGAACTCTGAGAGTCCTTGGTCACCATTAAGCTTATCACCCAGGAAACTTTGCCCTTATATGAATGAAGCTGTCACCAGAGGTTTTGTCCACCTGTCCCTCCTCCCTTTTCTTCCCTAATGAACCTAACCCAAGCCACCTGCCCCAGACTGTAACTTGTCAGATCTCAGCTCCCTTCAAAGCCACTCTCCCACCCAACTTATTTCTGTTCCTATTTATACTGTGCAGTGAGTTGCTGCCTAACCCAGGGCACTACATTCTCCCCACCCAGAGTCCAGTCCCAAACCCCAACTCCAGACCAGTGTGGGAACAGCACAGCTCAGAAGCTCCTGCACCTGGAAAGGAGGTTTCTTCTCAATCCCAACTCCCAAATTTTGAAGAGTCAAGGTGCGAACCTGTGTCTGTCTCTTAGTCCTTGACTATCTGAGTCCTCTTCATGTGTCTTAAGGACTTTTATATATGTACACACACGAACATATTCAAGTCACATAAAGGTAAAATGAACCACTGCCTCAAATTTAATTCATTTTGATTGAGTTAGACTTTCATTCTGGAAAAACTCACAAACAAAAAAAAACCTGTTGTGCGGAAATTTTCATCAGCTTCTGAAAACCCTGAGTCTGCACCATGCCGGAATGACAGAGACCAATATCCATTGGCCTCTTTTGCTTCTCTATTCTGGCCTCATAACTTTCAGCCTCTAAAGTCTGGAGTGCTTCACGGGCAAGATCCACGTCCTCACCCTCCCTCCCAGCCCTGGCTGCTGTGGATCTTTCTCAGACTTCTTACAAAGTTGGCCAATATTTGGGACCACATAATTCCCTATCACTTATTCATTCATTCCTTTGCTTAATTGTTATGACTAAATACGTAACTAGTGTGAACCACTTATTAGCATTTGAGACTATCTCAGCAAAGACAGGCATCTTCTCGAAAGATAAGTTTGTTTTAAAACAACCCTTTTGTTGTTTTATTTGTTTATTTTAAAAATACGAGAAGTTCAAGTCAGAATTCTGGTGACTGTCTTGCTAGTGGGCAGACAAAGGGGTGGTGGGAATTAGGGAGGATCCCCAGTGATCCTCAGGCGCGGATGGACAGGGGACAGCTCCTGCTTTGTCCCTTCCCCAAACAGGCACCTGTCTTGTCATGATGGGCTCTGTAGAGAAGATGAACAGATGAATGCAAGACCTGAGACTTTTAGGAGACAGGGCTCCTAAAATTCTAGTGCATTCTCTCTCTGGCTCGCCCTATTCTCGCAGGCCTAAACAGAAAAACAAGTTATGTTCCCAAAAGAAAATTACCAATTTGACAACGATACCTCATGGTTCTATGTTAAAAAGTGTTTTTTATAAAGCTAAAAGGGAAGGAGAGGGGCCTGCAATCCTGTGGTGTGTGGGCCATCCTGAGCTTTCTGCCCAACACGGAAAGGAGCTTTTGAGATGGGGTCCGGGCTTTCTTCACCTGAACAGCTGTGATTCTGAGCTCCTAACCCAGGTCACCAGGTCGGAGCTCCCCAGACCTCCCTGCAAAGAGGACACAACGCGGAGAGAGGGGATCATTCAGATCCACTTCATGAGTCACAGCCACTTTCTCCACCATACCCTTCCAATCCATGCTTGAATCAAGAAACTCTACAACTGGTACAAGTGGCAGATTTGAGGGCAAAATAGTAATAATGCAAAACCGCCAGCTAGAACAGATTTTCCAGTGATTGAAGATGGCAATAATAAGACAAAAGACAGATTTTTGCCTTCAAGAAACTATCTCTTCATTGCAGCCAAAGCAACACAAAATTCAAGGCAAACATTCTATTATTTTCCCCCTACTGTTTGGAAATATGGAAAAGGAAAATCTTGCCACGAATTTTTTTTCCCCCTAGTTCTACCAGAAGTGACACTTTTTTCCCCTCTCCCTCTCTCTTCAGTGTTAACAACGACTGGGTATGATTCCTCTGGTGCTTGGAACGGACGGTAGACCCAGCAAAGAAAAGAGCCACCGGGATGGGAGACAGTCTGCAGGAAATTGTGAAGCTGCTAAGAAAACAGAGGCCCCTCAACAGGCTGTCTTCACATTAGTCTTTTTGAATATGATGAAAATATTATCTGCCTTATTGATCACCAGCTCCCTAAATAGAACAAAGCTGCTGACAAAAAATGCAACCGGCGATTGCAAATGTGCAAAAACAAGAAAACACTACCACCCTCATATCCCAGCTGTCAAACACCGGGCAGGGCAAATGAAACACCACTCATTCTGACCGCATGAAACTGGGAGAGTCACCATATTCTCCAGCATCACTGGGCTCTGAATGGAAGATGCAGTCTGCTTGGAAGTATCTGAAATACTGAGTCGCCAAATTAGTTTTCTTCTAGGGGAGTTCTGATTTTTCCTCATTTTTCAATTTCTCTAAGTTAAATGGGGACCTTGGGGATCATTTAGTCCAGTGGACCCATTTTATGCCAAGGAAAACTGAGGCCCCCAAAGGGAGGAAGTGATTTTTCTAAGTTCACATAGATAACCAGTAGCAGAACTGGGATTAGAATTCAGATACATTCTAGATTGTTCAACACCCTGATTAGGTGAGTTAAAAACTGATTCAATTTTTGATTGAGTGGAGTGGGTTTGCACAGGGAGAAGTTCTATTTGTTAATACAAGATTGTGTGCCCTTTGAGCTACCTGGTAATCCTACTGTGTGCTATGAGAGAGTGTGACATCCTCAGGCCCTTCTGTAGCCTTTCTAAGGAATACAAAAGATGGCTCATGGTGATATTTGCAGCTCCGCCCCACATGGTGATTCTCCTTGGTAAGACTGTGTTTCTAAAAGTTGTGTGCGTTTGTTTGTTGGGTTGGTTGTTTCGGTTTCCTTTCATGCATCTGGAAACGAGCTATCACTGTGTGTGTTTTTCCTTGTTGTTTTGCTTTCTTTTTCTTTCTGAATCAACTTGAAATTGAAAGGAGACTCAGAGTCAGGCCAATATCTCCTTAAACACTGCACCTTGGGGCCAAGCTTGCCTAGTCCTAACTCTGCCCTTTAATTTTTACATTGCTTATTTCCTACACTGTTCTATGCAGATCCTTCAGTCAGAGAGCTCTGGGATTTGTGGTAGTCAGCGGGGCCAGGAAAAACAGACTCAGAGCTCCTAGCACCTTAAGTATCGGAGCTGCCTAAATCACCAAGTATTGGTCCCGAACTGCTGCTGACCTGCTGAGTGACTTAGTTACAAGCCTGTCCAATCTTTAGTTTCCCATCCTCCCACTTTGGCCTCCTGAGTAAGTGCGACTATAGATATGCCTGGCATATATTTGAATTTTCTGTACAGATAGAATCTCACTACATTGCCCAGGCTAGTCTTAGACTCTTAACCTCAAGCGATATTCCTGGTTTGGCCTCCCAAAGTGCTGGGATTGTAGGTGTGAGCCACCACGCCCAACCTAAAAAAAGAATTTAAACGTCTACATATGAAAGGAAAAACAATGTATACTTCCATTCCCTTGTTCAAATACTGTCTTCCTTGGCACTCAGTCCATCAGCCTCTGAATCAATCACTTGGTTTTGAACTATGGCTACCCTTCCAGAAATGCCTCTGCCTGACCCCAGGCACAGTGACCCCATCCACATGGCCACTCTGGCTGACAAGGGCAGGATACAAACATACTCTGAATACTTACAGCAATTAATAATTCTCTAATTGCTTACTCAAAATATTTCTCAGTATTTGACTTCACAAGGGCAAAAACTGTATCTTATGCTCTTGGCATAGTGCTGGGTTTGAAAAATAACTAGTTGACAGAGCAAGAAAATGAAAATGGTAAGGCTAAATGAGAGGAAAATAACAGAAGTACTCAAAATTTTCCAAAGTAAAGTCTTACAATCAGATATTAATCATCAATGCTAATGAATAATTAGTCAAAATAATAAATAGAAAAGAAACCTTCAAGATACAATAAAACTCTTGGGGAACGAGGCATTCTGTCATACGAAGGTATTTCCCCAGGGATGATTAAAATGTGGGGGCTCCCACTAGACCAAGGCTCATATTGTTTCAGATATTATTAAGTTAAAATTTATGAAATAATCAGTTTGATGGATAAAAAAATGGTTGCATATTAAAAATGCCACATGGTTCAATGTCAAAGCATAAGCCCTTTGTTCAATGACATCGTTACTATGATTCCCTAGGTAAAGGCATCAATTGTACAGGTGCTGCAAAAAGCCAGCAGAGCCGTTGCTGTGGTCTCCTGAGCAAAGTACAAATCGGGGGTCAGCCTGGCAAAGCCACTGAGGATTAGGGGACTGATGGTCTGTGCCCCAGCCACGCATGGTCAGGAAGGGGACACCTGTGTGCCCGTCTGCTCTTTTCTCCCACTTGCCTTTTGTAAAGGAAACGTGGTCGCAACGTCCTCTCACCATAACAATGAGGAGAAATGGACGACAGGCTGTTTCATCACCTTTTCCTCTGCCCCAATGCTCTGCTGGGGGCTGGAGAGCAAGTATCAACTGTGTTTTGGAGGCAGCAAGAGGAAGTCATTGTCATTAACCCAATGTGGGTCATTCGCTCTGGGGTACGTCGGTTGGAGGTGGAAATTTCGGCCGGAAAGGAAAAGAAGTTCTTTGACCCAAGAGCTTGCATCTGGGTCTGTGAGGCCACATGTGTCCATTTGTGTCACTGTGTACAATACAGATAATGGTGGGGCTTCACCTTGAAAGTCAACACAAAAGGGAGGAAGAGTCAGGAACCGGTGTCTGTGGGTGTCATTGCAGCCGCATAATGGAGTCCTTTTATTTTAATAAACAGGAAATTTTTCTTTTTACAGCTTAAGATGGGAAATAAAGAAGTATTGTTTTGGAATGGCTGTCTTCCTTCTCCAATTTGATGTTTCTGGTGTATGACCCCACCCCCTCCCCCTATTTGTTTTCCCACAAAAGTCTAGCTCCAGGCCACTTTTCTAAGCAGAATGGGCTTCATTTTGAGATCTTCTCCACCCTCTACTCCCTTTCGGGCCGACACTTTCTCTACCTTCTGGCTTGTGGCCCTGTCTGGCCCCTTCCACCAGGAATAGTGCATCCCACTTAGCCAACCAAAAATCCCTGGACTCAGTGGGTCTGTGTGTTGCTTTGAGGATGAAATGTGCAGGTGTGTATATACTACGTGGAGGGTACTCAGCACCCAGCATGGAGTAAGCACCATATCAGCGCTAACAGTGTCATAGGTGGTGATGAATCAGTAGATTCTGCTATTGTTATGAAGATCAGGGTGGTACAAATGGTCACTACTTGAGGACCTGGATTAAAAGTCAATTCCAGACTCCCAGAGGAGAAATCATAAGCTCCTCATCTGGGCTTCCTAGAGCAGTGCCATCAAATAGAAATGAAATGGGAGCCACATATATAGCGTTAAATTTTCCACTCCTGTAATAACATTTTTTAAAAGTGAAAAGGCTAAATTTATTTTAACAATGCATCTTATTTCACGCATGCATCCCAAACATTATCGTTTCAACATGTAATCAATATAAACTTCTTAATGAGCTATTTTACCACTTTTTATGTGGTAATATCTTTGAAATCTGGTGTATATTTTATACACACCACACATCTCCATGTGGATACTAATTTTTCAAGAGTCAAAGTCAAATGTAATGCTGTTGAAACGGTGGAATGTTTTTTAAAGAACAAGCATTCCTCATTGCTTCCATTTCTAACTGCCTGAGAAACTGATTTTAATCTAAATGTAAACTTCAGCTCCTTACTCACACCAGCCATTCCCAAGGGCTCAATTGCCCTCTGCGCTGGTAGCCACCATATTGGAGGGTGTGCCTGTCGGCTGCCCACCAACTCCCTGCACTTGCCTCCTACCTTTGTTTTTTTGTTGTTGTTTTCTGTTTTGTTTATTTTTTAATTGAGGCAGAGTCTTGCTCTGTCACCAACTCTAGAGTGCTGTGGTATCATCATAGCTCACTGCAATGTCAAACTCCTGGGCTCAAGGGACCCTCCTGCCTCAGCCTCCTGAGTAGCTGGGACTACATGTGGTGCCACGATACCCAGCGAATTTCTCTCTCTCTCTCTCTCTTTTTTTTTTTTTTTTTTTTTGACACAGACAGGCGTCTCCCTCTTGCTCAGTCTGGTCTCGAAGCCATGGACCACATCCCTGGTAGCAAACAAAGCACAGATAGCTCTGGCCCGAGCCAACAGTGCCATTGTCACAGCTTTTGCTCTTGCTGAAGGAGGATGAGTGCCGTGTGGGAGGGTGGGGTGCGCTCGCTGAGGCCATGCCTCAGGCGTTTGAGAGACGTGGTGGGAAACATAGCTATTACATAAAGAGAACAGAATCTGGACGCTATTAGAAAGTTCAGCTGAGACTTTCAAAAGGGATAACAAAAGACCAGGCTGGGTAAACTCCAGGGTTTTGTTGTGCAAGAACGAGCTGTCAGGAAGAGGAGTGTGCATGCTGGAAAGGCACTGGACCTGGCCTTCAGGAGAGCTACTGTTCCAGAACAGGGGCAGGGAAAAATGTGTCTGGCACCCAGCTGATGCACTTGGGTGCCCCTTGGTTCTCTCTGGCTTGGTTCTAATGGTAAATGCACAAGTACAGCAGTCCTCCTGTGAGAAGGGCGTGGTGCCCAATAGCGCAGACCTCAGTCCCAGGGGTTTGGTCACGGCCTCAAATAAATAACCAAACATGGGGAAGAGCCTCTGGGGGCGTGGAGGACCAGCGATTATGGCCCCAAGGCCTGCTGCAGTGACGGCGACTGTGGTTTCTCCCACTAACTCTCCTCTTTTAAGTTTTCCACGTGAAGAGACACCCACTGGATCCTACAGGAGCTGCTCCCAGGTATATATGGAGGGGTGCAGGGGACTGTGGGGGACCCTGTAGCACAGACACCCCCAGATACATATGGAGGGGTGCAGAGGACTGTGGGGACTCTATGGACACACGCTCAGACTCTCCTTCAGGAAGGACTCACCCCCGCCACTTGGCTGCCTGGGTGCTGGTGACACCAGTCCCCTTGGGAGATGCCCTTGGCTGAAGAGGGTGTCCTCACACAAGACCATACTCCCTGTCCACAGCAGCCCATTTAGAATGATTAATCAGCAGGGGGCTACAAAGGCCCAGCCCCTTCTCCCCAGCTTGGGACATCTCTGAAGGGTGGCCCCAACCTCAAGCTCCCCTTGTCCTCTGAGGCTTCAACTGAGATTGCCCATCACCGCTCAGGGCCTCCCTTGCCCAGGCCTGCTTTTTTCACTTCTTTTCTGCTGATGCTGATTCTAAAAACTTCAACATTGCAGGACCTGTTTCCTGGAAAATCCAACCTTCCATAGGCTGTTTTTGCCTTCTTGAAATCCCCCTGCCCCTTAATTCTCAATTCGGCGTCCCTGCTACCTCTCTGGGGGCTTCCACTTCCTTTCTCCTTTTCCTCCTCTTCCTCACACAGTCAAGGTAAGCACGGCCTGTCTTCAGTCACCCTTCCTGGAAAATGAGTGTTTTCCAATGACAGGACGCCACCAGCTTGCACAAGATTTACACCCACACCTGCATAAACAGGTTGCTCTTCTACTCTCCACGTTGCCCACAGGTGAAGCATCAATTTCTCTGGTCTATCCCCAAGAAATAAAATAATAGGTAATGTGTATGGAAAAGGATCTTCTCAACTCAAAAATGTACGCGAAGTTTCTTTAATTCTTCACCGAAATTCACACTTTGGAATGTTGTCCTTCATTGCTGGTCTTCGCCCGCTCTCTCATACACAGACACACTTATCACGAGGATAAGGCAAAAACACATACCCACAAAACACATGTGTATTCCATCCTACTCCCCATCTTTTAGTCCATAGCCTGAGAATCTCTAGCTTCTGGGCGGCAGGGACAATTTCCGTTTTTCATCTCACAATCATTCACAATCAACAGAACTGTAGAAAGTTAACGGGTAGCGCAATGTAACAGAATACAGAATAAACGGGGAGCACAGAGACCTAGATATGAGGCAGGCCAGTGGCACTGAGTTGCTATTCTTAAGCAAGTTTCTGTTTCTCTACGCATAAAAGGAAGAGAAGAGTCCTTGACCAACCAACCCTCTTCCCAGGTCTATCAACAGGCTAAACTATACGTGAACTTTAATGGGAAATGGAGACACAGCCAGAAAGGCAAATTCCCCTTTGAGTTTTGCCTTCTAAGGTATATGCTGCCTAAAGGACACACCTAGAGTCAAGCAAGTATAGGAAAGTACAATTCAGGCTCCCAGGTCTCCTCAGAGCCTGCAGACGACTCAGGTCTGTGTTCGCTGGTCAAGGCGAAGGAGGGTTCTGGATCAGTTAAACTTCTGCTGAGGCCTCCCACTGCCTCCCTCCCCTTCTGTAAGGGATGTTCCTGCAGAAGTGCCTTCACTGTGCCCTGAGAGATTTGTGGAAAACCTGCCTGCCTCTGAATTTCCCTCCCCTTCGTTTCCTCCTACTCGGAGACATTCACTCTTTACCAGGCGTGTGTGTGTCCTCCAACCTGAGAGCTAATGGGGGCGACCACCACCACGCTAACTCCTATCCCAAGCCAAGGCTCCCTACGTCCTACAGAAGGACCTGCCCTTTGTACCAGTTCCACGGAGGGAAGGAGAACAGTGTCAGTGACTAGAAGCCAGGAGATGCTGCTTTGGGGAGCATGCAGGAGAAGTCTGAATGTTGGCGTCCCCCTAAATTCTATGTTGTAACTTAATACCCAACGTGATATTATGAAGAGGTAGAAACTTCAGGGTGTGATTACATGACAAGATTACATGAATGAGATTACAGCTCTTACAAAAGAAAGCTGAGGGAGCTCCTTGGCTCCTTCTGCCACATGAGGGCACATAGATAGTGCCATGTGTGAGGGGCAGGCCCTTATCAGACACCAAATCTGCTGATGCATTGAACTAGACTTCCCCGCCTCCAGAATGGTGAGCATTACATTTCTGTTGTTTGGAAACCCAGTCTAAGGAATGCTGTTCTAGCAGCAGGAACAGACTAGGACATCACCAGATTGGTGGTTTCCCATCTTAAAATTCACTGAGATGAGGATAAGAAGGGAATCCTTGAGAGCAGGCAAGGTGGCTGACACCTGTAATCCTAGCACTCTGGGAGGCTGAAGAGGTGGATAGCTTGAACTCAAGAGTTGGAGACCAGCCTAAGCAAGAGCAAAGCCCCATCTCTACTAAAAATAGAAGAAAAAAAAAACTAGCTGGGCATTGTGGCAAGTCCCTGCAGTCCCACTACTCGGAAGGCTGAGGCAAGAAGATCACTTGAGCCTAAGAGTTTGAGGTGGCTGTGAGCTATGATACCACAGTGCTCTACCCAGGGTGACAGAGTAAGACTTGGTCTTTAAAAAAAAAAGTGCTCGCTTCTGCAGCACATATACTAAAATTGGGACAATACAGAGAAGATTAGCATGGCCCCTGGGCAAGGATGACAGGCAAATTCGTCAAGAGTTCCATATTTTTTTTAAAAAGGAAGAGAATGCTTACAGGGCCTTCCAGAGATTAGCTTGCTTGGACTTTTCCCTTGGCTGGAGGATATCTAACCCCCTATCAATAGGCATCTAATATTTTCTGGATAATCTTCAAGGATAGAATCTTCTCAGACTCCCTGGGTCTCCCTATTCCTATTTTTTGAAAGTCTTAGATCAGAAAGTTCCACCAATCAAAGTTTCAGCTGCTTTCCCTTAAATTAATTTGATTCATTCATTTTATATTTTTCAAATATTCTCATGCCTACGATGGCCAAAGCATCAGTTAGGCCTGTTTCTCTTGCAGTGTTACCTGCAATCAGGGATGGTGGTAGCTTACTTTCCACCTCATGAAAATCTTTCATCTTCTTGAAGGGATCTTTCCAGCCTCTTTGTGCCTCCTGCCTGGCTCCCTCTCTGGCCCTTCATACTTTCCCAGTGTTTAGAAAGATAACCAGAGGCTGCAGCAAGCCAGAAGCTAGCCTTGGTATGTAAATGGGAATCCAGGGCTGCCCTGCCTTCCTCTCCATCGCCACCCTCTCATGAAACGTTGGCTTATTTCACTTTGGGTCTCTAGCACCCAGCACAGATCAGGCACTCAATAAATAATTGATAGAGATGAAACAACCCTGTTCCTCACCCAACTTCCATGCCTGCTTGGGGTTCTGTCACATCTGGGCAAGTCCTAGAAAACATAAAGGGGAAACATAATTCTTAACACCAAACCTGACAAGACAACAAACCATCACCAAACCAGACAAGGGGAGAAAGGTGCCGGATAGCCGAGTTATTGCCAAAGGTTTTCAGAGATATAAAGGAGTGTCTGAACACCCCCACTTGGAAGTGATTCACCCCAAAAGGCTTGGGGAGTGAGGGCACTTGTCCAGGCTAATGAGAACAAGGCAGCCCGAAAGTGTGGGAATGTGAACTAGATCAATAAGGCCAGTGTGGGAACCCCATGGGGAGCGGAGACTAGGCCATGTGACCCACCTCAAGGCCACCACCAGGACGTTCTCACCATCTGCCACTTAGCACCCAAGTGCCTGAGATTCATACCAACTACTTCCTTGTTTTGAGGCCTGAGGAGGTAGGAAGGGAGGACAGAGCCGCAAAACTGGAGGATTAAGAACCGGGAGCTCCAGAAGAACGTGCCCTTCCCCTCATCCGTCTCACTCTTTTAAGTTGGAGTCTCTTCCTTCACTTTGCTAATAATGTAAAGTATCAGCTAAAAATTGCAATGCATGCATTTCATTCGAGTTTTATTGCCCTAACAGACAGCATTAGATTACAAAAGAGGACATTTTTCTTCTCAGTTTTAGCTTATTCTGATGATTTATGATTAGATACAGCAAGAGTTCATAAACTTCCCTGACCTGCTGACAGTTTTTACAGGCTCCCAGATTTATTTCCATCTCAAACTTAACAGCTTTCATGTGACTGATATTCCCAGCGTCCTGGGGTGGCCGAGCCAGGGGCTGAGAGAGCGCCTCTAATCTCCATGTTACTAATTTAAATGAAGTCTTGGTCTGTTGTTTAAAAAAGACATCAGTCATCCCGGGGAGGTTTACAGATCCTCTTGTAATGTAATGTCAGCCCCTTCTGAGATATGAGGTTTATAAAGCCTCACGATGTTGAGTGTTGGCAGACATGCCAAGGTCACCGTGGATGGCAGAGGGGAGGGAGAGAAGGGGAATGCACTTCAGAGCAGGAGCAAAGAATTCCAAAGGAAGATTACTCTCCTGGAGAGACCGGATGTGACTGTCAAGAAAGGAACCTGAGGGGTGGGATCTGGGGAACAGAGGAGGGTGGAGTGGCATCCTGAGGGTGGGACCCCTTGCCTTCAAGTCAGCATGAGCCCTCTCTACCTGAGGTTGAGAAACCCTGAGAAATCACAGATCCCTTAGTGGAAGATCACCCAGGGCACCCACTCTTGGTTTGCATGGGACCCTTTGCAAAAGGCCAGTTGATTCATGCCAAGTGCCTGGGTAGAGAAATGCGCTGATTGCCCTACTTACAGATAGTCTCCTGGAGTTCGGAGGCCTCAAGAGGGCACACCGTGTTCACCCAGCCATGGGAGGCCCCTGGAGGAGGCCAGAGAGAGGCAGAACTCCATCCAGGGGGTGAAGTCAGGCTAGAGGAACACAGATTCAAGAATACAGATTCTTTGCACCTGCCTGCCTCCCTGTTCTCACACGTTCACACGCCTGGGTGTCTGAAGGTCACTTGGGATCAGACCTTCAGACTGGGCAGGAGCTGCCTTTCTGTTATTTGGAGATCAGATAAGAAGTGACAAGTAGCAATAAGCTCTGGCTCACTGGGAAAATGGGCTGAGGGATTTACTGGATGTGGGGGTGGGACACTTTTTATTCCCTTGAGAATGTGGAACAAATGTTTTACCCAAGGACTCCCTTCTTGGTGTGGAGAAAGGGAAACCCCTGTGCGATTCCTGAAGACCAGGCTCTGCAAAGAGAAAGGATCCATGATTGGAAGTCACAGCCACGGCTACAGGCTGACACGGGGCAGGAGGACGGGAACAGGTCACACCACTGCCAATACCTGATTGACGGAGTGCCAGCGTGTGCCAGGCTCTGGGCAGGATCTCAATCTCCACAGCCTCTGGAAATTAAAGAGGGGAAATTAAGTGAACGTTACCATTGCCATTTTACAGATGTAGCAACAGTTTAGGATGCTGTGGAAATAGCCCAAGGTTACAAAGCCAGTAGATGGTGCAACTGAAGCTCAAATTCAGGCCTGATTCTAAGGCCCCACTTCTTACTCATCATACCCTAATACTAACTAAGAAAATCATGAATTAAAAAGAGCTCCCACCCTCTGTGTGTTTTCTCTATAAAGGTTTAGAACCCAGAGAGGTGACCATTTCCTTCTGCCCTGAGGAGAGAGTGAGAGAATGGCTTGTTTCAGTGTTTCTCAACTGTGGTTCGTGGCCCACCACCATTATCAGCAGTAATTGGAATGTTACTTAAATGTAGTTTCCTGGTAGAACACCTCCCCCCCAAATATCCATAAAAACACATGCCCTAGGAGATTTATATGGACAAAACACCTGAGACCATTCATCTTCTCAAAGCATGTAGTTACTGTCTTGGAAAAATTAAACAGCAAGGAAAATTAAGCAGTTTCCCACAAATCCCAGGGTTTTCTTCTCAAAACGTAGCCTCCCTGTTTGCTTGACATGAATTCCTAGAGCACAATATTAGGGGAAAATAGGGATAAGCATCCATTTCAAAGGCACTTCAGAAAGATTTAGGAATTATCCACCTTTCAGTGTCATTTGTCCCTGTATCGAGAGCATCCATAGATAATGGTGATACAGAAACAGCTGGACAAGCCAGATGTTGGCGTTTGTTATCTGTAGCCATTTCCCTGTTAGAATACCAGATGTCCCTATTTGGGGGGATTTTCCCAGGAAAATCTGGTGAACCACATAGCACAGTTTCTCAAAGAGTGTTCTATGGACCACCAGAATCCCAAACCTCTAGGGTGTTGGTTAAAGATGCAAATTCCTAAGCTTTACTCCAGCCCTACTGAATCAGGTAGTCTGGGGCTGGGGCCCTGCAATCTATTTTAATAAGCTTCCTGGATTATTCTTCCATACACTCAGAAGTGAGAGCATGCCAACTCTGAGTATCCAAATATGCCAAATGTGAGTGTGCCTGGCAGAAAGGACCTGGGCTAACTGGTCAGATGGACTCCAAGTGTGCAGAGCTCAGAACCAAGCTCCACAACGTGAAACCACGTGCACTGCTTGCAATGCTAAATGGCTCAACTACCTTAAAAAGCAGCTGGATGGTTTCTTATAAAACTAAACGCTTACTATACACCCCAATGATTTTACTTTTGGGTATTTACCCAAGAGAAATGAAAACGTGTCCGCGCAAAGACTTATACACAAATGTTCATAGTAGCTTTATTCACAATATCCCCAGAACTGGAAACAACTCAAAGTCCATCCCAGATGAATGAGTGAACAAATGTGAACACCCACACACTGGACTACTACTCAGCAAGAAAAACAAACTACTGATGAACGCAACCAGGATGACTCTCAAAAGCAATATGCTAAGTGGACAAAACCCAGACATAAAAGACAATACACTGTAGAATTCTTTTTCAATGAAATTCTAGAAAAAGCAAAATAAATCTATCATGGTAGAAAGCAGACGGACTGACTGCTATGGGGTTTGAGGGAGCCTTAGAGGGTGATGAAAATGTTCTGTTATTTTGATCTTGGTGGTGTATTTTTAATACAAAAGTGTGTCAATTTTTTCAAAACTCAGCAGATTTTACATTTTAAATGACTGTATTTTTATGCAAATTATAACTCAATAAAATTGACTTTCACACATCTTTTAATAGTTTAAAAAAGCTCCATCCTGTATTAGCTATGAGACCTTGGCCAAATTACTTAACTTTCCTGTTCCCTGTTCTTCCCAGTCCAGAGTAGTTTCCAGTATTTCTTTGTGTCTCTCACGCCAAAACCATCCCTCCTACTTCAATAATCCAGCAGCTCCCAATGTGTTAGGGTTAAAATATTCATATCAATTTTTAAACGTTCGTGGTGCTTTATGGTGACATGTTCGCCATAGAAAAAGCGATCCTGGCTACCAAAGGACAACAGTAAGATCACACACAGTTGGTAAGGATTGCAGATATTTGGGGCAAACAGTAGAGGTCATCTTTGCTTGGGTTTCATTTTTGTTTGGCAGGAGGACCCCCAAGCCACTGGAGAACAGAGCTTAGCAGGGAATGTCTAGGGGCTCTCACATTTCACGGAAATTGAGTTATCACCTGGAGGAATTAAGCTACTTCCCCTGAACCACCCATAGAGGTAGCATCCTATGTGAGAAATGAGGAGAAGGGGTCTCCTTGATCTTTCAGTTGCAACACTTTCATTCATGTAATCAGTAAATTCTTATTTAGCTTATTTTTAGAATATATGCCATGCATACAAAAGGGCAGCCATTTGAATGTTCAAAAACGAATTTTTAGAAATGTGTTTCTGGGGCAGCACCTGTGGCTCAAGGAGTAGGGCGCTGTCCCCATATAGCGGAGGTGGTGGATTCAAACCCGGCCCCGGCCAAAAACTGCAACCAGAAAAATAACTAAATAAATAAATAAAAATGTGTTTCTGCCTTCCAAGAGCCCAAAGTTTATGAGGAACATGGATACATTTGAAAACATATATTAAAAGCAGTGTTTTGTAATGCTATGGCACAGGCAGGTACAAAAGGCTGTGGTCACAGAGAAGTGCAGATCAGCTCTTAACCTGGGAGAAGTGACCAAGGCCCCAGAGAGAAAATGACATTCCGCAGCTTCTGAAATGATGAGGAGGGGCAGGGGCGAGCCCTGCAGCACAGTGGGAAGGTGCAGAAGCCTGGGAGCACAGGGATGCCGGGAAGGCTGGAGCACAGGTGGGCAGAGTAGGGGAAAGACTCTTAAAAGGCTGTAGACACCGGGGGCAGGCCTCGCAGAGGTGCCTTTGAGGCGCTCCCGCTGGCACCCGTTTCTAAAGATTGTCATGGGCTGATTGGAGCCACCTCACCTGGAGACGCCCCCACACGGCAGGTGAAGACCTGCCCCGGTGGGCACCCCAACTGCGGCAGCAGGCCCTCGCTCCTTGCCTGTGGGGGAACATCCTCAGTGGTGCAGCGCCGCTCCACAGCTCTCCCTGGATCCGGCCCCCTCACCTGACCCCTTACGGGCTCATAACACACTCGTGTGAGAATCTCCATCTCAGGCTCTGCTTCAGGGAAACCCACCCGAAGAACCCAAGCTGAGAAGCCTGAGCTTCCTTCTCCAGGCACAACAGCACAGGGCAGTGATGCCAACCTCCCTCCCAAAACATTGCCTCGCGGCTCAGAGCTGTCTACGTTTACTGTGTTTGTGGTTTTCTTTTACTTTTTTCTCACTTTGCTCTCTATAAACTCCATCCTGGAGAGAAAACAAGAACGTCCTTGAAATGAGCCCCTGGGCTGGAGCACAGTCCTTCCTGGCTGCCTACCCCTGGGGACTGAGCCCTTCTCCGGGCTGCTCTTGACACCATTCTCCCTCTCTCCTTTCTTCCACCCTCTTGTCCCTCGGCTCCCAGCCCTCCTCTGTTGTTTCAGCTCCACAGTCCCCTCCAGGCCTGCCGTGCTCTCTCTGCCCCTCCAACAACCCAGGGCCTGGGACGGGTCTGGGTTTTGCTTCCCTACAGTTCTGCTCTCTACAATCTTCTACCCACCAGCATCTCTAGAGCAGACCTCTGGCCAATTCACCTCCCGACTCAAAAACTTCAGCTGCTCCCTACTTCGATCGGAGAAACTTGACCGTTCAAGTCTTTTCTTAATCTTGCCACAACTTTATCTTTCCAGACTCACCCCTCCTATTTCCCTAAATGAGAAATTTCCCTCTATGACTGGGGAGGAAAATTTGGAGGGTCTAATTGTAGCTCTGTCACCTTGGACCATTTACTTATGCTTTCAGTAACTTGGTATCTGTAAAATGGGATAAATTCCTATCTTTACTTGTTTCTGAGAATAAACAAGAATGGATGCAAATTGCCACATATCTTGTATGGACTTGACCAATTATATTTCAGCCACACAGCACTTGGTATTCAGCAAACATAGTCCAGACCTTCCCACATTTGTGCTGTTGGTGAAGTTAAGCTTTCCATCTCGGACCATTGTACCGAAGTACCTCATTTCCTTCCTTAGATAAATGGCTCCTTTTCCTGGATGTTTCAGCTCCAGAAGAGTCTATGTCTTGTGAACCAAAATAGTACAGACAGGGGCAAATGATAAACTCTGCCTGGAAAATAAGGAAAAATAGCACATTGAAAAAAATATATCGAGAAGGAAAAGGGTGAAAGGCAGCAAAGAAGTGGATCCCACAAATCTGTGTCTTCCAGAGGGTATCACTTGAACTCCTGTCATTTTGATACTTTGGAGCTGTGAGCAGAAAGTAAAGATTTCGGGTGCCAAAACTATTCTCCAGGCCCATGTCACCATGCCCTGCCATGGTAAACATAGCCCAGACATATACAGTCTTCTCTTGGTATCCACATGGCATTGGTTCCAAAACCCCCATGGATATCAAAATCCACAAATACTCAAGTCACTTGCATAAAATGGTGTAGTATTTGCATAAACCCTGCACACATTCTCCATGTGTAACTTGGAGATATTGCAGCTTGGGGTACAGAGCACCACAATAAAGCAAATATCACAATAAAGCAAGTTACAAGAATTGTTTGGATTCCTTGGTGCATATGAAAGTTATTTTTATACTATAATGTAGTCTAAGTGTGCAATAGTTTTGAAAAACGATGGCAGGTCTTTCCTGCATGTAGATGGCTGCTGACTGATCAGAGTGGTGGGTGCTAAAGGAAGTTGGAGTGGCTGTGGCAATTTCTTAAAATAAGACAACTGATGAAATTTGCCACATCAATCGACTCTTCTTTTCACAAAATATTTCTCTGTAACATGTGATGCTGTTTGATACCATTTTACCCAGAGTAGAACTTTTTTCAAAATAGGAGTCAATCCTCTCAAACTCTGCTGTTGCTTAATCAACTAAGTTTATAGAATATTCTAAATCCTTTGTTGTCATTTTAACAATGTTCACAGCATCTTCACCAGAAGTAGATTCTATCTCAAGAAACCACTTTCTTTGCTCAGCTATAAAAAATAAATCCTCATTCATTCAAACGTTATTATGAGATTCAGCAATCCAGTCCTATCAGCAGGCTCTACTTTTAATACTAATTTCTTGCTATTTCCACCAATCTATAGTTACTTCTTCTACTGAAATCTTGGCCTTCTCAAAGTCATCCAGAGGGTGGGAATCAACACCTTCCAAACTCCTCTTAATGTTGATATTTTGACCTCTTCCCATAAGTTAGGTGCTTAATGATATCCAGGAC
>CAUYRH010145320.1:0-19642 GCA_963574655.1 Perodicticus potto
GCACTTGCCAGATCTCCACTGCTTTTGCCTTCCTCGGGGGTCCAGAAGTCTCATGCTGTCTCCCTATGTCCCCAAAGGGATGTTTCTGGGCAGATCTCGCCAGCCAGAGATGCCTGAATTCTTCTCTCCCCAGTCTCACCATGCCCAGTTGCAAGGAAGCTGTTACTCGGCCACCATCTTGGCTCCTCCTCCTAATTGTACTCCTTTTTACTGAGATATAATAAACTAAGCTTTTGACTTGAAATTAGACATTTCACATTTACTGACCTAATAGTAAGGTTGCAACTTTTCCTTTACTGGCCATACGGAGAGCCTCTAATTTGTTAGTTTCTGTGAAATTTTCCTCATAGATAAGTTATAGCAGTTAAAGCCCAAATTCCTACAATTAAGATGAAGCCAAATCTTTCCTCTCTTTATGGGAATTGGATAGATAAGACCAGAATCTGTTTTTGACAGTTGACAGTTCTCCTTAAATGAATGTGAGTTGCTTTCCTTCTTCATGAAGTTGTCAGCTCCCCACAGATTTAGGACTTTCCTGGTTTTCTTGTACAGTTGCAGACTGAGCCCAGTACCAGCCTCACTCAATAAAAAGTTGATTGATTGACTGATTGATTGATTCATATAGCTCATAGTAGCTGCTTTTCTAAGAAGAAGTGGTCATAAACCTTCTTTAGGATCATAAGTTTCTATTCAAAAATCCTCAGGGAAAATGTTATATGACCTTAAATCAGCTGAGTACATTCTGCGCCCTGAGATTTTAATTATTTTAACATGAACCCTCATCTCTCAATTAGGATTCTCCCCCTTTTTCCCCAGAGATTGTTGGAGTCAATGGAGTGCACATAGGTAAAAGACTTCTGCTTACCTCTGGTTCTGAATTCCTGATTTGACCAAAGTATTTCAGTTTCTTGATTATCATTATGTGATTTTATGAACCCATTTAATTCAATTAGACCTTCCCACTTCCCAAAGCATTGATACGGGGATAAGAAACTTACCTAACAAGACAGTAACACAGGCCAGGCACAGCGGCTCACACCTGAACTGTAATTCTTAAGCTCAAGAGTTGAAAACCAGCCTGAGCAAGAGGGAGACTCTGTCTCTACTAAAAATAGAAAAACTAGCCAGGCATTATGGTGGGCACTTGCAGGCCCAGCTACTTGGAGGCAGAGGCAAGAGGATTGTTGAAGCCCAGGAGTCTGAAGTTGCTCTGACCTATGACTCTACAGCACTCTACCCAGGGTGCCAAAGCGAGACTCTGTCTCAGAACAACAACAACAACAACAAAAAAAAAAACAGCAAAACATTAGACACGACTGTGTTTAAGGTCACAGTCAGCCTTACTTCTGCAGCTCTTCTCTGCAGCCAACTTCTACTCCTTTGTCACTCCCCTCTCTCTTCCTAGACTCTTCCTAGATTTCAAACTCTTACCCTCTCCTTTATCCAATGAACATCATCTCCAAAGTACTGTGAGTTTTGTAAAACAGTCTAGCTACATCTAGGTTTTACTTCTACTTTCAAACCATGCCCTGAGGGCCCCACTCTCTGAACCAAAGTGAAGCTGTCAAGTTAATTTTGCCAAACAATAGGCCATTTAGTCTTCTTAGGATACAGAAGAAGTTGCATTCAATTGTGGTTTTAAATAACTTCTTTTTCCTACAGTTGAGTTTGTCATCTTATAGTTTCAATGGTTACCTTGGGCTTTTCAGAAAACTATGATTTCTTTGTTAATTCTTCAGCCAGTCACATCAGATGCCAGTTCCCTGCAGGTAAATAACATGTGTCTGGTTTCCTTTGTAGGTGTTTTTAAATGCCCAGTAGACTCTTCCACCCACTTTGGGCACTTGGTAACTGCACCAGAGGAGAGAGAGTCAATAGAATTTTAAATAGATGACAAGAAAAGCATGTCCAGCCCCAAGGTTTGGATATAAGAAAGGGTATTTGCAGAGAGGCTGGCTACCTTCCTTCCCAGGATCTTGGGAATTCTGGAATAGACACGGAACTAGCTTTAATACTTAGCATAGGATACTCCATATTTGTCGCTCTAAATTTAGTGCTGTGGCATTCAGTTTAAACTACCTTGTGTCCAATAATATACTTGCTGGCCTGCCCCGAGGTCTTTAGGAAGCATTTTATCTTTGATATAATTGCCAGGGTGAATCCCTAGTTATAACATACTCTACAGAATATAAAATAATTGTTGCGACTGAACCCATCACATAAATATTAGTGATGGGAGAGATTGGTTGGAATAAATCAATGTGGGTGACATATTTAATAAACTTTGTATAAACATTGTTTGCAACAGCTATAAATAAAATTGTCTTTAGGAATTTTACATATTGCCCATCCCTGTATTCAGAGAGAGGCACGGGCATGATTTCTAGCCACGCTAAAGACAAGCAATGCCTTTAAAAACCTGCCCGGATCAGAACAGGCAAGCAGAGTCAGGAAGGGTGCCTGGGGCACCAGGGGAGGTGATGGCGAAGCTCACCCCCAACCTGAGATCTCCTCACTCACTTGCCACCGGGAACTAGGCTCAGTCTAAACAGCTCTTTGAGCCAACATGCTTCTTTTTTCTTTCTTTCTTTCTTTTGTTTTAAAGAAAAAGCCACACCATAAATAAAGCATGATTGAGATGGCATTTTACATTCACACAGATTTCAGCATAAATAAATAAAAGGGATTTTGTTCAAATTCTGTCATCCTTACATGCCATTTTAAAATTATCTTTCTCTACTGGTTCATCACATTCTACTAAGCTGAGAGTCATACTGGCTCCCTCCAGTGGCAGAATGAGCTCGGATGAACCACAGGGGCCGCTCAACCTGCCGATTCAACATGGCATCACTTAATTCCAAGGCTTTTTAACATATGCTACCATTCTTGGAGAGGTTTGATATAGGTCTTAATTTTAATTAACCTACCTCATATTCTCTCATCCAAGTTGATATATTTCATGGTTCCCATTGTAGGGAGACAAACGGCTGATTGGAAGGAAGAAGAGTTACTGGGAACTCTGGGAGGTCATGATGATGCCCCATGTCAGTGCACCAGACCAGAGGGACTGCTTAAAACACACCCGTCTACATTCTCTGACTTACTGTTGTTAGATTCCAAAAGATGACAAATTGTGGAAATATTTGGGTTCTTTTTTTGAGGAGGTCAGATATATTGCAGTGTGTCTTCAGCTTCAAGCTTAATGAAATGCCACAGACGCATTTGGAAATTCAGGTATGAACTATGGGTCTTACATTGTTTGAAATTTACAACTTTCACATTTATTTTTATTAGTAATATTTTAGTCGCTCAATATAGTTGTCTGGCACTAATGGAAAAAACATGGTGTCCTCAAGCAGCCAAAATAATCTCTAAATTCCCACCGAGTTTAATCAAAGGGCATGCAATTTAATGGCTAAAGTTACTGCTGTATATTTCCAGCATCCTGGGTTCAAATCTCATTAAATTAGGGTCTAATTAAAACTCATCTGAACTATTTTTTCATTGTATAATTGTTTTTTAATTCTTAACAGCTCACATTAACCTCCTTCAACTCAAAGGGAAAAAATGGGGAATTAAAAAAAATAAATAAATTAAAGAATAAAGCAACTAGGCAGGAAAAGGAGCAGCTGAATTAGAGGATGATAGGAAGTCTTTTTTAAAAATGCAGCCTGAGAATTGGGTATGCAACACAGATGATCAAGAGGAGACTTAATTAGGGCTCAACTGCTCCGTTCATAGTTCTTGGGTCTTTATAAAAGCTAAGAACACAGCTACATCATGTGTAATTTGCCATTATTTTCCCAGGCAGCTCTTCCTGAGATGTTATTTTTCACTTGCGTTTTTGTTTTTTTCCATCTTGAGAGCATGGTATCAGACCTTGTATATACAGCTTGCCACTTGCTTGCTGTCAGAGACAGAAGTGACAACACTTGTCACTACCAATCTCTTCATGACTGGTCTCATCTGAGCGATACACACAGCCTGATTTCCAGGTGTTTGTTGAAACCCCGACTTATGTAACATGTCTTTGCTGTGCTCAGAATTGAAAAAGAAGCACTGAGGAGGGAATGAATGCTTAACTTTCTAGGAACTGTGATTGTGCATGACACTGAATTAGCCCGATTCTGGATTATCAAAGGGATGATTTGTAGACAGGTAGAGGGGGCATTGCAAAGTGAAAGAGGAGCCTGCTAGATTCAGGGGTGGTCAAATCGCCTTCATGGGAAAGTTTTATAAACTTTTTTAAAAGCAACATGAGTACACAATTTAAGAAGCTAACCACTCCTAAAAGTACCATATATATTGAAAATAATAATAAAAGAAGAATAACTCATCCTTCTGTTTGCTCTCCAGCTCACATATTGTCCAAGGGCAACCACTTTTCAATAATTTTCACTGTGTTGACTGCTAGGCAAGAATATTGTGACTTATCAATTTTGAATAGTATTTAAGAATCTCATTTAGCAGTAGATGAAAAGTCTAGCTCTTTTACACACACGTACACATTATTTCCACCACTTCTTTCTACCTTTCCCCAATCCTTGCAATAGAGTTTTATCAATTTGAAATTAAATTCACATCTACAATCTTATTGTTGTTACTATATAAATATATTTCCTTAATGAACCAAGTAGCTGACATTACTTACATTTTCTTGTACAACTTCTTATTTTCTAAAATTAATAATTGTATCATTTCTTCCTTACCGGGCTTCTTTTAATCTCCAATTTTTCACTTATGCTTGAAGTTTCCTTTTAATACAATTTCTTACTCAATTAAATCTCTAACATATCTGTTCCTCATCAAAATTCCTAGAGTTCTGTATTTTCTGGTTTCAATATTTAATGATAACTTCTAGACTTGCTACATAGTAATTGTGTCCTGTACTTGCCTTTGAGTCATCCTGGAATTACCTTACCTTTTCTCCAATGTTAGATATTTTGTTTGTTTGCTTGCTTGCTTTTGTTTTTGTTTTAAGGCATGTTTTGCTGGAGCACATTCTCCAGTAGCTTTTAGAGAAAAGATGAATTTAGAAATCTTTTTTCTCTTAGAACTTTAAGTTATGCTTTCCTCTGTTCTAGCTTGCAATAGTGCAGTACAGAAGTTTAATCCTATACCTTTATCTCTAGTATTCTGAAATTTCATCATAATTCACTTTGGTGTGATCATCTGTTCAACTGTTTATCTAGGCACATGGGAGACATTTTTATTTTGAAATTTTGTTCTTTAGTTTTAGAACACTTTTTTGTATTCTTTTTCAAATCATTTCTTCTGGTATGTCTTTCTAGAATGCCTTTTCATTACGCATTAGGCTTCATTTTGGTTCCTCCTCAAATTTTCTTTTCTTTTTGGCCTTTTCTATCTTTGCATTTTTTGTGATTATTTTTTGGCTGCATCTTCTAACACTTTCATTTTGGATGCTGTGTATTAATTATTTTTCAAAGCCCTTTATTTTTCACAGATTGTTCCAGTTTTCATAGCATTCTGTTGGTGATTCATTGGTGAACTATCTTCTCTACCTCTCCAGATATATTCATTCTTTTCATTGTCCTTATTTCTTATCAGTCCTTTTAATGGTTTGTTTGTTTACTTGTTTCTCTTTATGATACTACAAAAGCATAACCAGTTAGGTTTTCAGTGGAACCATGTGACTTTTGCTATTTGTAGGTCTACAGCAATTTAATATGGGTCCTCCAATTTCCCCTCTGCTGCCAACACCTGTAGTTGGCAAAGGAGTAAAGCTAGTGGGGGAGAGTGGGAGAGGGTGGGGAAGGTGGTCTCAATATTTAATATTTTGCTATTAAGTGGTCCCCTTAATCCTAATGTTTTCAGTTCCTACTCATCCTAACTTTCTTCTGGGCCTAGTAGCCCTGAGCCCTCTACAGGTGTTTTATCTTGGTGGTTTGGGTTAAAAAAAAAAAAAAAAAAAAAAAAAGATTTCTATTGCCATTGTTGTTTCAGGTCAGGTGTATCCCCTTGCAGCAGAACTAGTACAAAGGAGGATATTATCTATATTATCCTTCATTCAACAAATGGGAGTGCCAGATGGCTTTTCATAGGCAACTACAGATCCATTTGTTACTCTCCCTTCCTTTCCCAGCCAACTTGAGTAGTCATCTGAGAGTGAACATAGGGGCCTTTTAAATTTTGTTTTTATATGCTGAGGATTTGGGACCAGATAGACCTGTGCTTGGCCACAAATTCACTGTATGCTGTTAGACAACCTTTTTGGATTCCACTGAACTCATCCTTGAAGTAGGATAACTTCTCTGAGACTTTCTTTCTCAATGATAACCTGGAGGATACCACTGATACTTTTATTATGTATAATAATTCCATGAGTTATTACATTTAAACGTGTGCCACATAAAATTGTCCTAATTCTCTTCTTTCCTGGAATATTTATAAGTCATTGTATCAGGAAGGATTAATTTAAACTGTATATAAAACAAACAAACAAAAAACCCTAAAACAACCAAGGCCTAAACAAGATACAGGATGGCCAATTCTATTTATAGCAGGAACTTAGGTTCTTTCTTGCTTTCTGTTCTAACACTTAAGAAACAGAGGTGACAATAATACTTTGGATTTTAGAGGATTAAATTTGTATGAAGGGCTTAGGACAGTGTTCGCACACTAAAGAGCATGATAACTTAAAAAATAATGGAAAATTCAATGTCAGTTTAGTCATAATCAATAGTAACTACAGAAGAAATCTGGAAATATAGGATGTTTATCAGAAGGCATGAAGAATCCACCCACCCAAAGTATGATGACAAATTCTGACTCACCTAGGATTGCTTAGAGTAAAAACAAGCAACTTGGTGATTCAAAATGTACCTTCAGTAACAAATCCCCTGCCATTTTGTTGGAGGTCATGCAACACAATTCTCCAAGGCTTGTTTTCCCACTCATGTCACAAAGTCTTCATCTACCAGCTAGATGGGGATCATGAGAAAGATAATAATAATAAAAATGGTAATAAAAACTCTGCATACACTACATGGGGACATCTGATATAAAATTTTATTCATCTGTCTACATTAGCATCTGTTAACATTGGCTGTTCCCTCATTCTTAAAAGACCCTTCATTTCTGTCTAAATTAGTAATAACCTCAGTAAATTCTAGATCTAACTTTTGTAAGCATGTCATTGTTCTTTCAGTATCTTTCCTCTAGGGTCTGGCAGAAACATTAAATTCCTTCTAAAAATTATGATAAAAATGTTTTATTTTTCCTACTAAGTCTAATAATTTTCTGGAATGCTATAATTACTTTCTTCTAAATAGTGAACGGATTTGCTAAAAATATCTTGGGCTACATTTTTGGGTTTTGCTCATTGTTCTAAAAATTTTTATTTCCTTAAACCTTTCCAAAACCTATGGGATACAAATAAGTCATTAAGGTAACATGAACAAATTCTTCATTGTACTCCATGTAAATTGTAAAACTAAGATTTTCCACTTGACACAGTGAATTGTGTTGATTGACAAAAGGGCATCTCTCCTTCCCCTTATCGTGACAAAGATGGTTTATTCCTTTCCAATCCCAACCAAAGGGCAGATACAAACAAACTGGGAAATCCAAGTCAGTTTCTACCATAGAGAAGTCCATCCCCTCAATGAATGATGGACAGAGTGGTATCTGTTAGGAATGGAAGATTGTAGCCAGTTGGAGATCCAGTTTCTTCTGAAATTATGCCCAAATGAATCATACACTAACTCCATTTTGTTGTACTAAAATTTCCTTTGTACCTTACTGGTCATAAAAATGTATCACTGCCAAATCTAGACTACTTCACCCCCTAATAAAACTGTGATTCTTAAAACACAAAATCTAAGAAAAATGCACATTGGACAGTGAGTGAGGTCAGCTAATTCATCAATAGTCAAGCCAAGGTGTCACTTTGCCAATAAGCTTGACTGCTTCATCTGGTGCCTATAACTCAATCCTCTGAACAGATGATCCATTGAATAAAGGAATCTTTTTAAATTCATGGAATACTTCAGCTCTCATCTTTCCAATGTATCATTTTATACAAGGATTTATTCTATCATTTTAGAGTCAGTAAACGATTATTGTGTCAAGTCAATATTCCAGAAGATCTGGAAAAAAAAAAAAAACAACTGCATTCTCCTCTTGCGCATTCCATAAGGACAATGGTAATTCTGTGTGTGTGTGTGTGTGTGTGAAACTGATTTACTGTGTATCCTGGATTATCTATAAGTTTCATTGCATAGAACACTAAATACAATGTTTTTCAGTGATTTAACTTTCCATTCTTTGTGGACAATTGTTACATAATAAAGAGACAATAGACCTGTAATTAGGCAGGAGGAAAATAACTCAATTTAAACAACTACATCTTAGAAATTTAATTCTGTATTCACAAAACTTTTGCCTGAGAAACAGAAGACTTTGCTCCTCTTGGTTTATTATTCACTAGGAATCTATGAAAATATAATAACAGTTACATTCCATATTGGAAATTTGTTTTGTTTCCATAGGTCTAAATTTTCTGGTGACCTATTTCTAGAGGCCAGTCAACTTTTAACAAACTCTCTGAGTTCATTTTTCTCTTCTTTGCACTGCATTGAGAAACTTCTCACAAGATCTGAGGATAGTCCTGGCAGAATCTTTATGGTTAGGAGGAAGGGAAGAACTTAACTCTTTAGTCCTCTGCATAAGCAGAGAAATACAGTGGTTCAAAGGAACCCTGGCAGCAGATATAGCTGGGGTGTCATATAAGAGAGATAGCCATGCCATCTGCACGGTGGCCAGCCTTGTCCTTTCCTGCTGCACCAATCCTTATCCAAGAGGCACTGAGCTCCTATTGCACAGGCCAATAACAAATCTGAGTGGAGCAAATGAGCTTCTGCTGGATGGGAGGCACCCAGTTTGGCAGTGTGGTGTCTATTACAGAGGTGCCAAATGTGGAAGGGATGATGAAAGGAGCTGATTTGGTTAGGTAGCTTTACATACCACTGTTCAGTGCAAGGCCCTTCATGTGTGTTACTAGAGTAATAGTGTTTCTTCCCTTAAGGATCTGTCAGTCCGGGAACATGTGTTCAGTAAAGATTTGCCTTATTTGTGAAAACAACAGACTTGAGTGATGGGTTCAGTGCTCTCAGGGAGCTTACAATCTATTGCTAGTATAAGAAATAATTCACGAGAACAATAAATATATGTCACTAATAATGACCAAAATATCTGATGTAGAGATCTTTGTCAGCTGGTGCACTGCTGTATCACCAGAATCTCACACAGTACCTGGTACATTTTAGATGGCCTACAAATAGATACAAATTAATAAATTTATGATTTAATGATTTCACACAAAATGTACTTTGGTCAAGAATAATTGTTTCAAAATTGAATAAGTTTACTCTCGAAAGGTTATATCTGATAAGATTCCATTCTTATACCATTCTTGAAATAACAAAGTTATAGAAATGGTAAACAGATTAGTGATTGCCAGAGATTGGCAATGAAAAGGTAGGGAGGTGGCTGTAGCTACCTACCTGGTGTAGGATATTACAAGAGAGCCTGATGATGGAACTGCTCTGTTTCTTAATTACATTGAGGGTTACATAATGCAGAAGATAACACTGCATCGAGCTAAGGAAACACACGCACACACCACGAGGGCTTGTAAAACTGGTGATTGTTTGGTAGAGTTGCTCAGTGTCAATAATACCCTTTGTGATATTCTACTATGGTTTTGTATAATTAAGAAACACTGGGTGAAAGGTATATAAATGACTCTGCATTTTATTTTTTACTCTTGTATGTGAAACTACAATCCCTCAAAATGAAAATTGAGACAAAATTAACAAAGCACCTGAACTGGCATGTTGGAGAAGGACTCATGGGAGGCGAGACTGAAGTTGGCCTTGTAAGATGGGTAGGATTTGGATCGGAAGAGAGGACAGAGCATGGATGAAGAGGTGAGGGGGCTGGGAAAGAGGCTTATGAGAATCCCAAGGGAACAGTCATGTGTGATGTTGACATGGACACCGCTAGCAGCATGGTTTGGTGATTTGGTGGCATGGTTTTTAGCATCAAAAGTAAGAATTTTTGGAGTGAGACATCCCACCTCCATTGGCCGGTTCTGACACTCTCATCTGTATGATGGCAGCAAACTCTCTAATCTCTAAATTCAGGGCTCCTCACTTGTATCACGTAGAGTATTATGTTTTCTTGGCAAAGATGGGAAGATTAAATGAGCCAGTGTATGTCACGGGTCTAACTCCAATTTTGGCACACAGTAGGTATTTAGCAAATACGGATTTCCTTCCCTTGCCCTTGGACATGGTCCTACAGGTAAACCAGAGGTTCTTGGCTCAATCGGAAAGCAGGTCATTACACATTCTTGGCACTGTTCAGTGTTAGGGAAGCTCAGGAGGAGAACAGTGCCAAGAGCAGAGGTCTGTCACCCATCAGCCCTAAGCCACAGCAGAAACCCAGTTTCAGCAGAGAATATGAGCAGGTGATGGGAAATGTCTGCCAGCTCTGGGCATGCCTGGTCCCACAGGAGGAGGAAGACAAAGTTCTCGGAGCAGCCTGTCACAGGCAGCAGCTGTGACTATCTCTGCCTCTACAGAGATGGTCCTCACAGGGCAGGTAAATCAAACCAGGGCGTCTTCTGGGCAGCAGCAACGTGATCCACGCTGAGGCCAGGCAGAGCTTCACGCCTCATTCCCTGCACGCGGTCAGTTGGGATGGGAGCTACAGGGGAGGCCAGCTGGCCCCATCAGGATAACTCCCCTTTGCAACGGCACCAGCAGCAGTCACAAGAACAACACAAAAAACTTCTTAAATAAAATGTTTGCTCACATAGCAACAATTTCCTTAAATCTACATTGAAAATTAGTACCAATCTGGAAACAGATGAAAGATCTAAAATAATAACATTCCAAGGAGTGTTTCTCCCTCATTTTCTCTAATTTCAAAATTCAAAATGATTACCATTTTAAAGTCTTGGGGTTTGCATGCGTGTGTGTGTGTGTGTGTGTGTTTCCATATGTATGTATGTGTGTGTTTTGTCTACAGTGGGTATTAGTACATTTTCTGCTATTTTCCTCCAAAGAAGAAAAACAGATTGGAGAGACAGTACTCTAGGCTGACAGTATATAGTTTTGTAATACAACATGTAACGATACAAGCATTTACCAACAGGCATTAGCTGTAACCATATGAATTCCACGGCTGAGCAGCGTAAAACACATTTAAAGCCCTTCTTGCCACACCGCGTGCTACCGAGGTAGCAGGAGCATGTTTATTGAGATGTACAGTGAGATCGAGGGAGCTGATTTCACGCAAGAAAGGGATCTAAATTGACGTCTCCCAATTTCTGCTGCTTTCAGGTAATAAAACCTAACACTCTGGACTCCAAACAAAATCTCTGTCAAAATGAACTGTTAGTTTGACATCCGGTCAGAAACGTCAGGCTGAGAAAATAAGTCAACATTTTTCGTTACGGTAGGAGTGGGTTTTTCTGTTGTGATGGTGGGTTGTTTTTTTCTTTCTTGTACTGTTCTGTTTGTTTTCTGTTTTTCATTGCTATTGATGCATCAGGCATCTAGTCATGAAAAACAATGTCCATGTAACTGAAATGGCCTCCAGGCATTCAGTATATCTACATTGGGGTTAAACATCTGTGTGAAGATGTGACAGTACACCCTATAAAAGGTATTATTGAGTAATATAGACTTTCTGTAATAACCAAACAGTAAAGAATATAGCTTTTTAAAGGTCTCCCCATGGCTGATCTCATGACTCAAAGATAAGACACTGTGCTGTAAGCTAAGTAATAAAATCTCGTGGATACTCTGGGCTAGCTTGTGACAAATCATATCAAAGTATTATTAAAGAAAGAACTTGAGACCCCAAGACTATTATTGATTCTTGACAGAATTTCTTATAAATAAAGCGTTGCAATCAGGTCCCGGACTTGCCAAGGTCCTGGTAGAATTCTTCCTATTATAGGGAGGCTGCAAAATAGTAACACTCCGTTAGTGAGAGCCGAGAGCCCGCGTGCAGCCCCACAAGGATGGGTCATGGTCAAAAGAGAACCAATAAGGACACAATTTCCAAAGGCCTTTCAAGGCCCTCTGTGCTGATCCCTTTTTAAAATGGGTAAAGCTGCCTCTGAGCTTGAACGCCAAGCAGTTGGTGCCCCAACTGTGTTCTCAGAATGAGTCTGTGACCCTTCAGAGCACTAAGGACACACCTCCATTAGTGTCCATATTCTTACAGGGAAGAGGCTGATACAGTCAACTGAAATGACAGGGTGATAAATATAAAACCACTATCATCAATAAGACTGGAATGTAAAAGCACTTAGTTTCAGCCTAAGTAACTCGCAGAAAGTTTGGTTTCAAGAACCAATGCGTCATCCATCACCACTCTACCTTCTGTTGACAAAGTAATTGTAAGATATCTAGAATGGGGGTTCAATATGAGCTGACATTTTTGAAAGGAGGAATTGTGTGCTGTACTTACTCATTAAATGTATTTTTCCTCTACTAAAGATGTTTCCTTTTTTAGTTTATGTATGAATAACTTTAACTAAAGTTCCCTTGACATGCTGACTTTGCTCTGAATAGCACCTATGTTCATTAACATAAAACCTGAAAGAAAATAATTTTAATGTAGTTTTTTTAACACTTCAAAAGCCTCTAACAAATTGATCGAGCACAATTATGCATTCTAAAGGGAATTATAAAGAGATCACAGAAGGTTGAAAAGTTCTAGTTAAAAAAAAAAAAGGAAAGAAAAACTTCAGAGTGAAAAAGAAAAGGAAAATAGGCAGTGAATGTGGAATTTTGATACACATTGAATAAAAGTAAACTTTGAATTTTTAGGTGTTTCTTATTTCATTATAAATGCAGTGCCCCCAGTGAAGAATAAACAAGAACTCACAGCAGGATAAGCCTGGGGGAATTTGACAGAGTGAGGGATATTTCATTCAGATGTATGAACTTTAGAGTCAGACAAGACAGACCCAGGTTTGAATATTGTCACTTACTACCTGCCCAGTGATGAGCAAGTTACTGTTTTTTCTATCTAACACTCAAGTTTTCTCATAGCTGGTGTAAGGCTCAAATAGCAGGATTTTTTAAATTAAATCATAGTTGTAGTCATAAATACAATCATGGGGTATAATGTGCTGGTTTTATATATTTGAAATATTTTCATCGAACTAGTTGACATAACTTTCATGGCACCTCTACATTTAGTAAGTTTCACCTGTACCCTTCTAAGATAGCAGGATTTTTAAAAAGCACTTGACATACTGTTTTGCACACAAAGCATTTAACAATTTAGTCCTCCCCATCCACATTCCAAGCAAATCATCAGAGGACCAGTTCTCCTTTTCTTAAATCTTACAGATTTTTTTGTTTTGTTTTGTTTTTTGGAAGAACTAACTGTCCTCATTAGAGCTCCAGGGTAGGAATAAGATAAACTTTCTCCTGAGGTGGGTACATCAGCTCAGGCTTCCATTTCTACCCCTGTTTATTGGCAATTGGAGAATTTCTGGAATTTCTTTGCTCCATATATTTCTCTCCTCTTACTGTTTTTTGCAAAGTCTAGCTAAATCCTACCTCCTCATAGGAACCATTTCGGATTCTTCCCGTTAGATTCCCAGTTCTCTAATGGCACGTTGCCGGAGTTCATTTTCACCAAGCTGTGGAGGGCCAGAGCTGTGTCTTGTCCTCACAGTACCTGGCCTTGGCCTTTGCTAACGGTGAAAGCTCAAGAAACATACATCGTATGTCTTTGGTTTGCTGATTTATAAAACCAGGCTAAGGGTAAAGCTGTAGAAATTAAAATAAATAAAATCCCAAAGCAGCTAACCCATGCCCCTAGCCTAGCCTTTTTTGCATTTTGCAAATGAAGTCATTGTAGTCATTGTGACCACCATATAGAGTCACTGAAATTTGGGCAATCAAAGCCATTTACCTAGCCCCAAAGTGTTGTTTGTAAGGGATATGCAAGAGAAATAAAAAGCTGTATACCAACCTTCGAGAAACTTACTATCTCACTAAGATAATATACATGAGGGGGATGTTAAAAACACACCACCACCATATGTAGGTTATAAATCTCAGGCCGCCAGGCAATAAACCTCAGCGGATATGTTCCCTATCGCCCCGAGCCATTGTATGTAAGTTACAGCACTGAGAGTGTATCAGTAAAACTATATTGGACCTGTTGCTCTGTATGAGGCTAGATTTATATTTAGCTCAAAAGTCCAGGCAACAAGGACAAATCTCCTCTCTTTGTTTCAAATAGCAGCCCTTCCTAGTGGTTAAAGACATAAGCATTGGAGACATTTTGCCTCAGCCAGCATCTCAGTTCTCTACTTAGCCTTGGACAAGTCACTTAACTTCTTCATTTATCACCTTTCTCATCTGTAAAATGGAAATATAAATAGAAGCACCTTCATTCGGGGAGACAGAGTATTAAATTAGTAAATTCAAGTCAAAAACTTACAATAATACTTGGCACAATGTGAGTGCTGAATAAGCACTATTTATCCTTAATTGTTTCTTTGAAGCAGCACATTTTCGCAAGAACATCATTCACTAAGGCTGTTGACTCCATGGCAAAATTTATCCTCCTGAATTAAAGAGCTTACCTTATGCCTTCTTGCTGTTTGGATTTTTCCTTTACTCTCAATTACATTGGCTAAAGATGAAAGTTGCTAGGCAATAAGGGAGAACAAGGAAGAAGAAGCTTAGCATTGTATCTCAGGTGGCCCTTACTTAGAAATGTCTTGGGAAGTGTGAACTGGAGAGATGAAGAGGGGGGTGTATCCTAAGGTTGTCAATCATTCAGTGGAGAAGATGGGCAGAATGGGAACTGCAGACCTCAGGCAGGCTTTGCCCTTATAATTAAAACAATCTACCTCTGCTTCACATGCTTACCTATATACTTCTCAAAACCCTTCACTATAGCTTTTATTATCTCTGTTTTAGAATTTAGAAAATGGATGCTCTGGAAATTCAAGTGACTGGTCCAAGGTAAGACAAACAGCATATGTTGAGTTCAATATTGGAATCTATCTGACTTCAAACTCTTGAGTCTTTCAAAGAACCCTCCTCTCTATGAAATAGTTCTCAAAGTAGGAGAAAAAAATTGCTTTGCTGGGAATCTAATTTAGGGCCCACCTTTCACCCTGTACATAGGTTACAACCACCAGTAAATTTCTCCTGAAATCCAGAGAACATCAGGCTCGAAACAATCAGTGGATATATCATTTGCACGACGTAGAGAACATTTGATTCTTCACCTTGAAACTTTCTCTGCCCCAATGCAAAATTTAAAAGACAAAACGAAAATATTCTTTAGCTGGTGAGATGCTCTGTTGCCTGCCTTCTACAGCAGCACTCGGGTCCCGAGAGCACCTGAACCCATTTATTTTCCATCTGTTTCTTTCCTTCCTAAAGCAATTTTATTGCACCCCAGAAGGCTTTGCTTCTCTCAATTAGAGAAGGGAGAAGCACTCAAAGACATACAGGATGCGCCAGAGAGTGTGCAGGTAGGCAAGGAAGATAAACAGGTTGGGAGCCCAGGAATGCAACTATCTGATCCTGTGGTACTTAGGAATTGGCTAACTGTTGGCTGCAAGATTACAATTCAAGGAGATATGTACCTAGGAGTCTGTTTTATAGGGAAGAAGCTGGTTTTGCCATAGAGTGGGTGGAGCTCAGGGTGCTGCTAAGAAACAGTGGTGAGAAAGGCACACAAATTGATGAGAAGGCAGATTTTTCATACACCTCGTTGAAATTTAAGGAAGGATTTGGAATGCTGCACAACTGTAGAGGGCTTGGAAGGCTTGACACATCACTTTTCTCCCTATGATGGGGCCTTAGGTTTGTTCTTCTGAACAAGAACGTCTAAAGCTGTGTTCTTGTTCTGTGCATGGTGGATACTAGCTGCTTCTGGGAAAGGGGCCACTATGAAACTTTGAAAGCACTTCTTTCCCCTTCCTCCTCCCAGGGGGAGGATGGGTGGAGGGAAAGTAATTGGTGGGTCCACACCTACGGTGCATCTTGGAAGGGTATAGGTGAAGGTGAAACTTACTAAATGTAGAATATAAATGTCTGAACACAATAACTAAGAAGATGCCATGAAAGCTATGTTAACCAGTTGGATGAAAATATTTCATATTGTATATAAAACCAGCACATTGTACCCCATGATTGCATTAATGTACACAGCTATGATTTAATTAAAACAAGAAAAGAAAGAAAGAAAAAGAAAGTGTTTCCTTAGAGACATGCCAACTGTAATGGCTCCTGTTTGGATGCAATTAGTACTGGCCTGGGAAACTGGGAGAGCATGGAGTCAGCAGGGGTGGGGACCTGCAGCACAGGGCAAAGGGCCTCATTCATAGCTCTTCAGGTATCTGGAAACAGCGCTCTCTCACAGACTTGTCCTGTTCCAAATTGTTATAAGAGCCAATTATTCCACCTATTAGGTTTTAATGTGGCACCAATAAGTCAAAACCAGTTTAACAACTAAGAATTATAGTTGGTATAAAATGTTTGAATTTGGGCTAATAACATATACTAAGCTATAGACAGATGAGATTTAAAATGACTAAGGTAAGAAATTGGGTTCATAATGGACACGTTAATAGACCACTAAACTGACTTTAAAGGCTCTGGCAGGCAGAGTTGAGACACCAAATATATAACAACTCCATCCATCTTGAGCCTCCTCATCATGTCACCTAATAGAATTTCAAACACTATTAGCACACTGATAAATGGTTATTATATATTACGCATGCATGCTGCCTTTGGAATTAAAGGACAAGAATGGGCATCAGGCATTTGTTGTACTGGTCATCTTTCTTTATTCCTGAAGCTCAAATACTGAGTTTTACACTTCCAGATTTTTTCAAGACCCATGAACCCTTCTAATTCCAGAAAAAAAATTCTTTTTGTGGCCACATCTCCAACTAGCTTATCTCCCAGAAAAACTTGAGAGAAATCCATCCAGGGTGGCTTCACTGGGCCTGAGCTTACCAGTTAGGGCCCACCCCTAATCTCCACTGCCACATCTGGCAGGCCAAGGACCATTCATTTACTCACCACAATTTTTTTTTGAACAACTACTTTAAACCAAGTATTGTTTTAGTCACTGCAAATATGGTAATGAATGAAATATACATGATTTGTGTGCTTTGGGTCTTGAGATTTTGTAAGGGAGAAGCCATTAAATAAATAGGCCAAAATAGTTAATTGTAATTGCTATGTTGGACCTATGGAAGAGATGGGGATTCCAAGAATACTTCTTTGAGGAATGATAGGTAATCAGAAAGCCAATTTATAAATAAGATTTAGCCAACTAAAGAATTGAAGAAAAGAATAGTAAAAGTGTCTGAAGCAGAGAAGACCTTTTGTACTCACCAAAAGAAAGGAGCATGACTAACAGAGGACACTTCGTGAAAAATATGGTAAGGATTTAGAATTTTGTTCTAAGAGCAATAGGAGGCCACTGAAAAGATTTAAGCAAGATAGCCATGTGGTTAAATTTGAGTTTTTTAAAACACGAGTATTACTGCTATGTGGAAAATAGATTAAAGAGATCAAGAGAGACAGCTAGAAGTGTAATTAGGAAGCGATTCCAATAATCCATGTGTGAGATGATCAAGGCTGAGTCAGGATCAAGATGCTGACAGTGGAAATAAAGAGTACTAGAAGGATTCAAGATCCATTTTGAACGCTGAACGTAGGATCAATAAGTCCTGTGATGGATAGGATAGAGGGATGGAGAAAGAGGCAGGTGTCAAGGGTGACTTCCAGAGTTCTGGAGTGAGAAACTAGATGGATAGAAGCTGTTTAGCCATCTGAGCTCACAACAGAGATATAAATCCATAAGGAAATTCTATTAAAGGTACATCAATCCCTTGTCTATTCCAATAGCTTAATTTCCTGGAAGCCACATTGATGTAAAACTTAGTCAAGTAGGAGATAGCACTTCCATTGGAGCCAAAATAGATATCACAAAATCCATGAGATAAACTTGTGAGCTTAAATATAGAAAGCCCTGTAAACTCTCAATCAAAACCACCTATTTACTCTTCCTTTAAACAGAATGTATTGGACCTTCTCATACAGCACTTATGTGGCCATAAAAATAATGACATAAAGCAGCATAGAGGAAAAAAACAAAACAACAAATGATCCCACAGTTTAGGCAGAAACAGCCACAAGAAGATGAAAACTAAATGAGAGTATGTAATTTGCAACTGAACAAACATATATGCAAAAGGTAGTTTTCATGCTTTTGATGATATTGGCCCAAGAAAAATACACTTCTCAATTTTCCTATATGACTTGATTCATTAAAATACTTTCTGTTATTGCTTTTATTTCCCCCTTTGTTTTCTTTTGTTTTTTGTCCTTTCTAGTCCCCCCCCCCCACATTCTTATCATCACTTTGCACTCATTTTCCTTGGCACTTACAAAATTAGACTCCCAGTAATTATAATTGGATCTGTGAGAAAAGGCACAGTGATGGTTGGGGAGAGTTTCTCAAAAGTCAGCAGACACACAGAGAGTGACTATTAAGAACCCTTCTGAATACTTGACCATGATCTCCCTACAAACACACAGACACTCTTATTTGTCTTTGTATACCCAGATCTTAATACAATACCTGGGGAAATTGTTTCAAAATTTGAGTGGATTGGTATAGCGGTAATATTGAATCCTTGGGAATGGAGATGGCATCTACTTGACAAGGGCATTTATAAGGGAAATCAGTGGAAGGGCAACTTACATTAAAGTGACAAGGAAAGGTTTTAGATTAGATATTAAAAAACTTTTCTAATTTCAGAGTAAATTTTTCTTTTTTCTTTTTTTTTTTTTGCCACCCTGTTTGTGGTAATTTGTCACAGTAAGTAGTCACAGACCCATGTATATATTTAACCCATCTTTTCCCAAATTTAATTTATCAAATTGGCCTATTACAAAATTGAATTTTTTTTATTATCTTTATTATTAAATCATAGCTGTGTACAATAGGGCAATCAAGGGGTACAATGTGCTGGTTTCATATACAATCTGAACTATTTTCATCAAACTGATTAACATAGCCTTCCTGGCATTTTCTCAGTTATTATATGAAGACATATTCTGCATTTAATAAGGTTTGCCTCTACCCTTCTAAGATGCACCGTAGGTGTGGCCCAACCAATTACCCTCCCTCCACTCCAACCTCACCTCTCCCCTCCCCTCCCTTGCCTCTTTCCCCATATTCTTGTGCTATAGTTGGGTTATACACTTCTTATGAAAGCTATAAATTAGCTTCATAGCAGGGCTGAGTACATTGGATACTTTTTCTTCCATTCTTGAGATACTTTGCTAAGAAGAATATGTTCCAGTTCCATCCATGTAAACATGAAAGAGGTAAAGTCTCCATCTTTCTTTAAGGCTGTGTAACATTCCATGGTATACATGTACCACAATTTATTAATCCATTCGTGGATCAATGGGCACTTGGGTTTCTTCCATGACTTAGCAATTATGAATTGGGCGGCAATGAACATTCTGGTACAGATGTCTTTGTTATAATGTGATTTTTATACACACATTTTATTTTCTCACTTATCTAGCTA
>CAUYRH010145326.1:0-14015 GCA_963574655.1 Perodicticus potto
ACACATTCATTGGAAGGAAGCTCCGTGTCTGCTCGGCCTTCTAAGTCCTGTGTCCACGTGTCTGTGAGGTCCTTTTTCTTTACACATGTTACAGCACATCTCTGTCATGCTGTGTCATGTCACTCAGATTTGGTCTGCAGACCCGGATTTTTTGACTTGAAGAATGTCTTTAATCTTCACTGTAGCTATTATTGCTTGGACTGGCAATTTTAGAAAGAGCCCAGTTCAGGTCCACTGAGTTGACTTTCAGATTAATTAAGCTCTGGAGAGTCACAGGGTCCCTTTCACACATTATCCTCTAATGTCGCTGTAGATGAGTCTGTGTGTAAAGTCCAGGCATTTCTCTCTTTCACCCTTCAGGTAGTTCTGGAGACAGGGCATGGCTCCCTGACGGTGTTAATGTTGGTCCCCTGGGCTTAGGATGGACCAGGGAGTGTCTGGACTCCCTGAAGGAAGCACTTCTCTGACCGACTTCGAGACAGTGAAAACAAAGAAGTAAGGCCCATTGTGTGTGATCTGCTGTCACCGGGTTGTCATTTCCTGAGCAGGCTTCTTATCAGTGGTGACTCTGTTGCCAAATTTCAATTCGAAAGAGCATTACAAGGGGAAAAATATCCAAATTTTTATGTAGTATTTCCTAGGTAGTAAACACAGGATTTCCTGCATCCGAAATGACTTCAACAAATTGCCTGTTCCTTCAAACATGGCTTGGTGACAAACCTGGACCCTGTTCCTCTCTGCGTAGATAAGCTTGCTGATTGAAATCTCCTTAGCTGAACAAGGAGTTCTGGCCAGCTGTCCATCTCCGCTGGGCCCAGGAGCCATAGGAATGAGTTTTAATTTCAAACTGATTTCCACTGGGCCTTAGTACCCCACATTTCCCCAGTGTCTCCCCACAGAGAGTGCATGGTCTCTAAGCGTTGAACCTGCCCCTTTTTACCCCCAGAGCTCCTGGCAGCACGGTCATGACCAACAAGGCAGGTGGGTGGTAAATAAATGTTTTTGGTTTATTGGTTTTAGAAATAATAAGGTGGGAACCTTCTGGAGGGTTGATGCTGAGTTTCTAAACCCAGGCATTTTTTTCTGGTAGGGAAGGATGAACTTTCCAACACAAAATCTCGACAGGAAGGAAGCATGCTCTGTCAACAGAGGGGAGGAGGGGAGGGCTGGGAATCTCCCCCGTTAGAGATAATTCTGATCACACCAGGATAGTTAGTAAATCTGTAATAGAGACAGTTCCTTTCGCCCATTTCCCAGTCTTCATAAAGTGCTCATGATGAACTAAGTGAGTGGAATTCTCTCCGCAGACTTCAGTTGCTCTTTGTTTGAAAATCCTTCCTCAGTGAGTTGCTTCTGGAAGCTTGTGGTTTCATAATTCCCAGGACACATGGTTGGCCTGAAACTCATTTGTACTTTAGTCATCACAGTGATGTACCAGAGAGTCATAGCAATCACTCTAGTTTGCCAAAGGACAGAGGATTGACAGAATATAATTAAAATTCAACTTTTCCTCTTTCATATTTACATGGATGGAGCTGGAACATGTTCTCCTTAGCAAAGTATCTCTAGAATGGAAGAAAACGTATCCAATGTATACACCCCTAATATGAAGCAAGTTCATATCTTTCAAGCAAAGGCTACAACCCAATTATTGCACAAGAAGATGGGGAAAGGGGAGAGGGAGGGAAGGGGAGGGAGAGGGTGGGGGGAGAGAGGATAAAGGGTGAGATCACACTTGTGGTGCATATTTGAAGGGTCAGGAGAAAACTTCTAATATGGATCAAAAATGTTTTCACATAGTAAATGAGAAAATATCATGAATGTTATATCAATCAGGTTGATAAAAATATCTCCGATTGTATGTGAAGCCCACACACTGTACCCCATGATTGAATTATTGTACACAGCTATGACTCAATAAAAAATAAAAAAAATAAAACACACACATAAAAAAAAAAAAAAAGAACCGGATTCCCCAAATGGAGACCTATAGAAAGTCTCTGAAAAATATTTGGAAATTTCCTTTTGCTAAATCTTGTGAATACAACTCTGGGCTTACAACAAAAATGATCATAAATATATTGTTACTATAAAAATGAGCAGATTGTATATTCTCTCTCACATTTGCAAATCATTATTTATTCTAGACAAAAGGAAAGATTATTAGATTAGCACAAACCCCAAAGTATCCTAAATTCAAGGAAACCTGATGTTTCTCTCTGGGCCTTTCTTCTATCATAATGTTGGTGATCATTGAACTCCCTCAATCTCCTCTACCCTGTGACATGGTAAGTTTGAAATAAATCCTGAGAATTCGGTAGTTTTTCTCCTATTTCTTTGATTTTTTTTTTCTCTAATGCTCATATAACTTCTGTCATAGAGTCCAAAACAGCAAACTTGCATTTGTTTTTAATAAATGTAGCAAGCAAGTGACTTTGCTACTTCTGCTAATATCCTTCTAACTCCACTTTACTATCAGGGCTCATCTTAGGAGGAATAGGGAGTTAAAAAGTTGGTGATAGAGTCCAAAACAGCAAACTTGCATTTGTTTCTCATAAAAGGAGCAAGGAAGTGACTTTGCTACTTCTGCTAATAACCTTCTAACTCCACTTTACTACCAGGGCTCATCTTATGAGGAATACAAAGTTTAAAAGTTGGTGATTTTCCCAACACTGCCAGATCCTAATGCCTGGACTTTGCAGAGAGTAGCCTGTGCCTATGAAATGGAAAGAAATCAAGAAATCCTAACTTAAAAAACATGCTTGATTTTCCCTGTAGAAATTAACACCTGCCCTTTCACTACTAAATGCCATTATTATAATGAGGCTGGAAGTTCTGAAAAGATTGGGTTATACTTGTCACTGGGGAAAAAATAGGCAGCTATGCTCAATAGAAGAGTCAGCTGTCAATGCCAAATGATAGATCCGCATGTGGTTGCCCATAAAGCCCTTTTCATGACCAATAAAAGAAAACTGAGTTCACCTTTACTATGCCACATTCTCTTGGCAGAGACAGCAGAGCATTGCCAGGTCTGTCACACTAAGGGTATATTTGGCACTAGAATCTTTTGACTAATTGTGTAAATATAATTCATAAAGGTCTACCCCCACGGGATGTTTACTACTTTGACTCCTGGTTTCTAGCTGGCTATCAGTTTCTCAGCTTCAACTTTATCTCTATCCACATTAAAAGACCTCATAAGCACTCTTCATTCCTGCATTTTTTTTTTATTTTTATAAAATCTCTATGCTGAGTAAGTCCAATCATTCCTTTTCTTTCTGCTATTCCCATGTTTCTAAGCAGATCTGAAATGACAGCCTCGCATTTATGCCTAACAGGTATGCTCTACATTTGTGGTTTCCAACCTCCACTGAAACTTAACCTTCAGACAATTTCAGATATGGCTGTAAATGTAGTAATGATTGCAGTATTTACTAAGTACCTACAACATGGCAGGGGCCGTGCTCAGCATATTACATCTGATATCTAATTTAGGGACAGGCACGATGGCTCACTTCCATAACCTAACTCTCTGGGAGAATGAGGTAGGAAGACTGCTTGCGCTCAGAAGTTTGAGACAAGCATGATGAAGAATGAGACTGTCTCCACTAAAAATAGAAAAATTAGCTGAGCATTCTGGCTAGCACCTGTAGTCCCAGCTACTTGGGAGACTGAGACAAAAGGATCACCTGAACCCAGGAGGTTGAGGTTGCTTCGAGCTATGATGACACCCTGGTACTCTAGCCTGGTGTAGACCGCTGTCTCAAAGGGGAGAAAAAGTCTAATTTAGTACTTAGGATGCCCTGTGAAGTAAAAATGAGGCCAGGCTGAGGAAACAGGATCAGAAGCGAGAGGTTAGGTACTCTGTCTGGTCACACACAGACAGCAAATGCCAAGTGAGATTCAGTCTCCGGCCTCTCACACCCAAGCCCCTGCTTTCAACCAAGTCCTTGATCAGCTCCGCTAAGATGCTTAGCAAAGAGGGGGAGTAAAGGTGCTGGCCAAGGAATGGCAACCACGTGTTGAAGAATTACGTATGCATTTTAAAACACATCAGCCTAATCCAGAAACCTCATTTTCCATTTATTTTTGTCTACTTTTGAAACAAATATATGTTAGCTATAGAAATTTTGGAAAATATACAAAGAAGAAAATAAAAATTATTTATCACTTCACTCCCTAAAGGGGACTATGATTAACATCTGATTATTTGCAGTGTTAATAATTTAACATCTTTAACTTGACATGTTTTAACAAAAAAATTATTTACATAATTTATATATCAAATATAAAGGCTACAGCCTTTTAACAATTATATCATTATACTGTTAGCCTTGTCAGAGGTCATTAACTTCTATTGTAAATCAATTTTATCATAATGTAATATCCTGTTATTCAGATGTATACATAACCCACGCAAAAGTTTTTTTCTATTTTAAAAATTCAATTTATGATTCCAATTATTATAAATAATAAACCAATGAAAGTATCAATAAAAATAAGACTTTATTCACTTCCGTGGGTGTAGAGGACGCCAAGAGCCTGACGACCTCTGAGCAAGATGATTTGCAGCTGGGGGGCGGGCCCTCGGCCAATTGGTCCGCAGGTGCTCCTTGTGGAGAGAGAACCTGAGCCCACGGCGAGCCTTGGGCACGTAGTCATTGTCTAATACGCCCCTCACCTGTCTTGTGCTGTCTCAATAAAAGGATACTGCGGAGATTACCCTGCAGTCAAGGTTAGCCCGCCTCCTACAAGCTTGTACTTCTAATCCGCGTCTCGCCTGGTTCCTTTCTGCGGCGATGGAGACCAGGCCCATAGGGGTTACAACACTTGGGGATAGATATGAGTGACTAGTTAATTGTTTTATTTAAAATTGTATTTTAAATTTACATGTAAACTTAATTTATATCTTCTTCAGAAGTTTCCTGCATGATGGTCTTATTATTTACTATGAGCAAACACCTAGACTTTATACCTCACCTTCTTTTTAACTTGTCTTTCATACTGTGTTAATATTTTCACTGATAGTACCAAAGCCATGATGTCTAAAACTACTGGCTCCTTAGAATAAATAAATGCAACAGCACTAGGTACCAGTAATCATTATATTCTTCTCTACTGAATATTCACAGTAAATTAAAATCTGTGTGCATGCTTGTGCTTACAAATACTAAATTTTGGCTCTTAAGTCTACCTTTTCACTGTCTTATATTATGGGACCACATCCAAAGCCCTTCTGCTGCATAACAAAGTATCCTAGTTGTTTTGAGGAAAAGCAATCGTATGGCTGAGTCATGAGCTGAATCAGCTGATATTTCATATAATATCATTTTCACATGACTGCAAACAAACTGTGATTGTTTCGACCTGGATATCTGGTGGGTGTTTCCTCAAAAGTAAGCAAGTGCTTCTGTAGCCTCAAGAAATACAACTGGCAGTGACTGTTTCCAGTGATTACAATTTTGGAATATTGGTGTCCACGACCTTGAACCTGACAGCTTCAAAATAAAAACTTTTCTATTAATATTGTGATGATGTTAATAAATACTAATAGATATTTTTAATTTTTTTATTTAGTGTTGGAAATTCATTGAAAGTACAAAGAATCAAGTTATACTGATTATATTTGTTAGGTAAAGTCCCTCTTGTAATTCTGACCCATCCTAAGAGGTGTGTCACATCCTGTGACCCCAGGTCCCACTTCTCCTTCCTTGTCCCTGAACCTTCTTTTCCCCATGCCCACCGTGTACTAGGTCATCAATTATCCTCATATCAGAATTGAGTATGTAGGATTCTTGATTCTCCATGATTGTGATGCTTTACTGAGAATAATGTGTTCCACTTCCATCCAGCTTAATGCAAAAGATATAAAGTCTCCATCTTTTCAATGGCTGAATAGTAGTATTCCATAGTATACATATACTACAACTTGTTAATCCATTCCTGGGTCGGTGGGCATTTAGGCCATTTCCACATTTTGGCGATTGTAAATTGAGCTGCAATAAAAAGTCTAGATCAAATGTCCTTGGGACTAAAGGGTTTCTTTTCTTCTGGATAGATTAGATCCCTGGTAATGGGATTGCAGGATCAAATGGGAGGTCTAATTTGAGTTCTTTGAGGATTCTCCATACTTCCTCGATATTGCATAAGAATACAAACATTTAGAAATTATTCATAACTTAGGAGAACAATATTTTCCAAATAACCAATATGGGATGTTGCAAAATCATACAAAGATAAAAAAGTCTTTGAAATACAAGTTAAGTCAATAGATTTTAATTTGGTGATATGGTTTCAGATTCCACATTACAAATAAGAAACGATCAGAGTTTTAGTATTATGTCAAAAAAATATACAGAATTACATGGAAAGGAATAAACTCATCCACCTCTTAGACTGTTTATATATATATATACATATATATATATATACATATATATATATAAAGCCAGATTTTCTTCATCTACTTTAACCAAAACAAAATATTTCAACAGACTGAATACATAAGCAGATATGAGAATACAGCTATCTTTTACTAAACATTACAATATAAAACCATGCTTATGTTCTAAAAAATTTTGATTTCGTAAAATACAGCTATTTTTCATACATAATCTATAACTTATGAACACATATAATGGGACTATCATTATCTAATGAATGAACAAATGAATATTTTAAATTGAAATTTAAATTTCTAATACAGTAATTATAAATGGAGATAGAGCACATAAACGAAAGTTACTTGGGTCTTTGACAATATTAAAGAATGTAGGCCTTAAAGCCAGGTGTTGTGGCTCATGCCTGTAATCCTAGTACCCAGGGAGGTTGAGATGGGAGGATCCCTTGAGCTCAGGAGCTCAGGAGCAGCCTGAATAAGAGCAGATCCGATTTCTACTAAATTTGAAAAATTAGCCAGGTGCATGGCGGCAGGCACCTGTAGTCCCACCTACTTGGGAGGCTGAGGCAAGAGTATTGCTTGCACCCAGGAATCTGACCTTGCTGTGAGCTAGGCTGATGTCATTGTACTCTAGTCTGGGTAACAGAGTAAGACTCCGTCTCAAAAAGAAAAAAAAAGAAGAACAAGAACAAGAATGGAATGGGGGATGACATCCAAAATATTTGAGGACCCTTCATGTAAAATAAATACACATACACACACAGCACTAATTTTAAAGTTAGCCTACATGTCGATCAGGAGGTGACTAGATCAGCCCTAATCGCAGTAATTTTGCAGCATTTACCACATGCCCTTGGTGTTCTAAGGGCTTTACTGATTACATGATTTAGTCATCTAATCCTTACAGCAAATCTATGAGGAAGGCACTACTATTCCTTTTATCTTATAAATGAGAAAACAATCCCAGAGTTAATGGCTTGCTGGTAAATAATGAAGCCCTAAACTTAAATCCACAACCTGACCTTAGAATCGATGTGCTTTTTCACCCTGCTATGGGAATTGCTATGGAATGCAGTATTGGCATAGAACAGAGCACCCTGCCGCAGTCAGGGACAATATAGGTGAGGACTGTATAGCCTCTCATAAAGGTAGATGCCTTATAAATAATGCTAAATTTAAAAAATGGAAAAAGGGAAGTGCTTTGCATGGTTGAAATAACAAGACCAAAGTAGGATATTATCACACAGTTTATTGATATATGTTTGCCCCTCCAAAGCCCAAGTTGAAATCTAATTTTCAGTGTACCAGTATTAAGAGGTGGGATCTTTAAGAGATAATTAGGCTATGAGGACTTTCTGCTTGCTTGGTGGGATGAATGTGATTATAAAAAGAAGTTCAGGCCCCTTTTGTCTCTTTGCCCTTCCACCTTGTGAGGACATGGTGGTATCTCTCCAGGGGACACAAGGTTCAAAGTATCACCTTGAAATCAAAAATTGGCAAATTTGCTAGTAGTGTCTTGATAGTAGGTCCCTGTCTTTGGGACTGTGAGCTCCAAAATCTATGTTTCTATGTTACCCAGTCTGTGGTATTCTGTTATAACAGCACAAAATATGCTAAAACCCCATACAAGGAGAATTTTTTGCCCTTAGGTTCAGGAAAAAAGGGGAGGAGAATGAAAATGAATCCAACAAGGAATTCACTTGATAGGTGAGGGATATTAACAAGTCAGTTCCCAAAGGATGCAGGCCTGGCTGCTCAGTTAGGATGGAAGCAGGTCTCTGTAGAAAATAAAGTCTAACTAAAGTTTGAGGTGTACATTTATAGAAATGGTTCTCAAGAGAGAACAACATGACTAGCACAGCAGGGTTGTGAGAGCTAAGTTCCCTGGAGCAGGGTGCTGGTGTTTCCAGGGCTTCAGGGGTTACCTTGAAGACTCACAGGGTGAGTCCCGGTCTAGGCCAAACTCTGAGTCTGTAGGAAAGCCCTGACATCATGGCTCTGTCGTAGCATGAGAAGAGATGTCTCCTAAAGTGTAGGCTGCCACCGCCTATGCTCTCAGACTGTTTGTCAAACCCCAGTGTACACATGGTTTAGAAGCCTAGCAGTTGAAGTCAGTAACTCACAGCTGGTATCCGATAAGGTGTGATATCACATTTGCGAGGGCTGGGAGTTCACTCCAAATTCTCACATATGGGGTCTGATAAGATGTCACTTTTCAAGGGAAGTAGGGACACACTCTACATACATTCTTATCTCAGCAAAACATGTATCACTCACATAGCAAGCCATGTATTTGAAATCAAGTCAAAGCCACGTGACAGGAGGAAATTGTATTGCCATGACTTTATAGCAAAATGCTATTTGTATAAATTTTAAAAACACATAAAATGGCACTATATATTTTTCAAGGATAAACAAGTATCTCCATAAATGTATAGAAGTCAAATTGGAAAGATACTTACTAGCTGCTCCACATAAATGACTAATGGTAGAAAAAAATGTATTGGAGAATAAATATAAGTAAATAGCACAAAGTAAAATTTTAAAAGGCCCTACACAGAATTACAATGATAGTATGCCATGCATTTAATAATACTGTTCACTTAAATTTTTATACCAAAGTTAACAAAGAACAATGAAAATGGCATCTGATCCATCTTCCACCACCCATGAAAATATAACCTATAACTGTGTTGATGAAAGGATTCTTCTTTCTCTACCATAGGGACAAGTGTACTCCCATCTAACTGTGGCAAAAAGTCAGCTGTTTCTTTCAGACTTCTGATCAGTCTCAGAGATTCTGTCCCTGTTCATGAACAACTCCTAAATAAGAAAGTATGACAGGCTGCGGCTAGAGAACTTGGGCAGCGTCAGAGAATCTCTGGGAGGATACCATGAATCTTTCCAACAAGTTGAAACATTGACCATTGAGGCATAACATACGCCCCACCCATTATTTAATCTCTATGCACTTTCATTCCACCCCTCCCATACCCGATAATTTTCTTTTTCCTGGAAAGTGAAAGTATTTTTTTCACAGTCCAGATCACATGCGAAATCAGTGGTAAGGTTTTGCATATGTCAGGTTTTTTATTATATATATACACACACACACACACACACACACACACACACACTTTCTATTTCCTAGGAAAATCTGAATATTTTACCCTGTTTTCCTTAAGTGAGCATTTGGACCTAAGGTTTTTCTTACAAACCTTTGTGCCGTCCCTGTCATCTGCACAATCTTATTTATTATCTTCCTTCTCATGGGTACTTGCTACAAAATGGAAAACCTGACGGTAAAATTTAATTTTTATTATATTTTGTGAGCTTTCAAGAGATTTTATCCCCCTATCCCTTTGGGTGGGGCTCCCATCACGCCAAGTCCCCAACTCACATAGCATGCCTCCCAACTTCTATGCAAGCAGTTACCTTGGACATCCCTCCTCTTCCTGCCAGCCAAAGAGCCAGGCGTCTCTAGAGCTGAGTAACTGTAGAAATAGTTCTGCTGCCAGTTCTAGAACCAGCCTGTCCTAAGGTGACTGATTCCTGGATGTGGAAGGAAGACAAATGTGAGTTTTAGAGCCTGAACTATTTTTAGGCTTTCTGTTTTTCATGACTTCTGTCTCTATAGAACAGGTTCAAATTCTCTTCTTTCTTTGAAACTATATCTGAAAAAGCAAGCAACATCACTACTTGTCATCACTACTTGTCATTTCTACTCTCTGTAAACTCCATAGAGTGAACAGCCTGAACGTACAGAGTCGGAGAGGGTCTCTCGGGCTGAGGTTGCTCACTGTGAGATGGTCCCAAATTGGTACATGGACTAGAAAGTTATGAAAAGATCTGAGACTATTTCTCAACTCCTCACTGACACTTTTATTTTAAAATTAAATCTACAGGCTCATCCTTGCACAGGGCCAAATAAATATGCTCTAAGTAGACAAAGACAAATAAATTATATTCTAAGCATTCTCCAGGACTTCAGTTCCATGAAGTATCATCTGGTCTAATTCTTATGCAGAAATTGCCTGACTCCCCACAGTTTGACCCATTCTATGGCCTACCCCAAACCTACCCAGGTTTCATCTTTGGGCTTGTTTCTCCAGGAATTTGTTCTAATCCCTCATCTACCTGTGACATCAATCCCCAGAGGCAGAAGGATGTTCCTTGGTCCTGAAACGTAATACTTATTCTTGCAAAATATCACATTGCTTTACCTCTGTCCCCACTATTAGGAAATCCTAAGATTTCTTCCTTTTCTGTTGCTTCAGGTTCTAAGGGAAGTAACATGCTTCATCAGACCCATGTCCCCTGCATGTATCAATACCTGCCTTAGAGTAACTTGGTGCACAAGCACTTCTTCATACAAGACTCATGGTTTCTTATATTGGATTTCCTTCAACAAATCAGAATGTCATCCTTAGTTTTCATGTCCCCTCTCTGTGCATCTTGTCCTGTTAATTGTTTGCTAATCCTAGTTACTATGAAGTTGTTCATGTATTACTTGCTTTATAATTAATTTGAAGAGTACAATTTAGATGTGGTATATTGTTAGGATTTTCTAATGCTAAGGGGAACATTTCATTTGTTTTATTCTTAAGGACATTGAAATTAATTAGCACCCCCAAATTCCACAACTTTCTGTAACATCGTGTTTGAAATGCCATCACAGGAAGAAGCAAGATTTTTGCTTCTGTCATAAAAGGGGCATAGGTTTTCTACAGAGCGCCTTGCCCTCCCCAGGGAGAGGGAGAAGCTGAGAGCTACTGAGTCAAGGGCTCCGCCTCGCCCCCTTCCCGGGCAGGGGTCTCTAACGCTGGAGAAGGTGCCTCCTCCTCTGCCTCCCCACTTTCCTTCGGCCGCTCCACCCTCTTCCCCCCCACCCCGCCCCCAGGTGCACACCCAGGAAGGGCAGGCTGCCAACTAGCAACAGCTGACTTGGCCATCCTGAGAGCAGGTTCTCCGCCCCACCTTCCCCTCCGAGCTGTCACTCTCCTGCTGGGAAGTCGCAGCGGCAGCAGCTTTTTCCCAGTGGCAGGGCGATCTCCGTACCATGTTTTCCAGCCTGCGGAGGTGGGGCGCCAACGACTCTTCTGAGCAGGTCCCGCGGAGGCTGGATGCGCAGGTAAAGCTCTGGGTCCCGGGGGAAGAGGCGTGCCAAGTCTTTGGGCCACTCTGGGTGGAGAAGTGGTAGTGCCGAGAGCTGAGTTCTTGGACCCTGAACGCAGGCTGATGTCTCAGAACCTTGTTTTAGTAGGAATCACACCAGGGACAGATAGACACTCGCACTCAGTCTGGAGAGCCAGATCAATCTCCGCGGTGTTGGGAAATGCGAACCATCGCGAACTCAGTCTTGGCGGTGCTGGAGCAAAGAAGAGGCATCTCTGTTTAGAGAGATCAGTAACTTCATTGCACCAAAAATGCGCACGGGGGGAGTGAGTAGAGCTGTCTTCATCACTGAAGGGGTACAAGTTGGGGTGGAATTCTGCAACCAGTGGGGGATCCCGTTAAAACCGCAGGAGCGAGTCAGGATAAAGGGTACTCAGTGTGTTAACTGACTTGGGTTTGGGGAAGTTGAGGTCTGAGGCAAACTCAGAAACTGCAGAGACTTAACTCTGCCCCTCGATTCCTCCTGCTTTTTCCACAATTGGAGTCGCTTGCTGAGGCAGTAGTCAAAGAGATGAACCCCACAGTTGTGTGTTAGGAGCAATTTCCCGAACACAAGTTCCACGCGTTTCACTTATCATCTTTATACAGGACAGGAGGTTAGAAACAGCACTTAATGCAAGTGATTCTGTAGTCCTCACAAAGAGAAGGAAAAAAGAAAGATTTCAGATGCAGGGGAGGTTGTTCTAATCCTTGTTTTTTTAGTAACTCCCAAAATTCAAATAAATACTACAGCTATTCTTCTGATCACATATAAAACAAAGCTATAAATTTCTTTTAAAGTAAAATACTCTTTTAAATGTCTTTTAAATAGAGGGGCTAAGTAAGTCACTTGAAAATGTGAAAAAGCCCCATCAGGACGATAGCTGCTTTTTACCATACAGTAGAGATGACAGGCTTAATCAGTGAAACTGGTTTAATATCATTAGGGTAACAACACAGGTGACAAAAGGCAGTGAATCTCAAACTTGTAGATCGAAAAACTACAAAACTCTATTTTGTCACCCCAAATTCTAGTCACTTCTTCTAATATTCAAACAATGTTTCATTTTTAACTATTTTTCAACTGGAATCTGCTCAGGTTTAAAATACTCATTTTAATTGCATTCTCTATTTGCTTTGATGTCAAAAATTTATTGGGCAGTGCCTGTGGCTCAAAGGAGTAGAGCGCCAGCCCCATGATACCAGAGGTGGTGGGTTCAAACCCAGCCTCAGCCAAAAAGTGCAAAAAAAATAAAAAATTTATTTAAAGGTTTATCATTTCAAAGTGTACCAAAAACTTTATGTGATTACATTTTACAGTTGATACTTTATATTTTCGCTAGAGTAGAGTTCAGGCAAAAATCTCTACCTAACCTATCAGCTAAGAATATACTTTTCTGATTGAGTTTCTAGGGCTGGCATGATGACCTAAGAATATGCTTATCAGTATTTTTTGGTAGTCATTTGCACCTACCCATAAATTCAGTTATTCATTTATTCATACAAAACATGTTTATTATGAGCTAGGCCTTGTGCTGAAACAGGAAATACAGAGAGAAATAAAATACAGTTTCTGTCCTCCAGAGACACTAAGTTTAATAGAGGGAAGATGTCACAAAATCATAAGATAGTTGGGGAAGGTGAGGGTAAATTCAGTGAATGCAGATCCGGGGGAGCCCTTAAACTCCCTGAGGAGTTTGCTGAAAGTTCTACAGTGATAAGAACCTGTATCCAAGCCTTGGAGGCTGCAGTGAGGAACCCATATCAGAGCCTGGAAGGCCACAGTGGGAGGGAAAGAACTACCAAAGGCGATAAATCTGGAGAAAGATTGAAGAGCCAAAACCAAGAGAAGTGAAGTATAAGAAAGTCAACAAGAGAAAAGATCTTTCTAAGTTGTGGAAAACAATATTGAACAGGTATAAAGCTGAGGGTATGGGATTGTGGTTGGAAGATGGAATGAACTAACTGGATTAGATTTAGTCCCTTATACTTCTTAGTTGGAAGATCTTAGGTGTTTTTTAAATGCTGGGCCTTAGTTTCCATATCTATAAATTGGGATGACAGCAATGGTTTCATCCTAAGCATATGTTATTTTATACACCTTTTTGGTGAGATAATATACGTAGTACAAAATCTGGCACGTTTGAAGTGATTAGAAAACAAAAGTTATTTTTGATACCTGAAAGTTTTTCCTTCTTTATGAGCATATACTTTCACTTTCTTATAACTTCGGTATTCCCAAACTCCTTCACAAAGAAAGCACCTGACATTGGGTTATGACATAGTAAACATAATAATCAGTCTTGCCGAGGGGAGGGGGGAGGATGGGTGGAGGGAGGACAATTGGTGGGATCACACCTGTGATCATCTTAGCAGGGTACTGGTGAAACTTATTAAATGTAGAATATCAATGTCTTCATGTAGTGATTAAGAAAATGCCATGAAGGCTATGTTTAACAGT